>JAHWFP010135106.1:17810-32308 GCA_023313725.1 Lithobius niger | reverse complement strand
TTATATGATTGAAGTTTCATTTTACTTGTTAAAATGTACACGGATAAAAATTTGTGATTTTTAATTGAAATAATCAAATGTACAACTCAGAAAATTGCATCTGTTTGAGTGCTGTTGTGCTTTACGTAACATGATTGCTAAAGCACAACAGCACTTAAACAGATGCAATTTTCTCAATTGTACATTTGATTATTTCAATTAAAAATCACCATTTTTTATCCGTGTACATTTTAACAAGTAAAATGAAACTTCAATCATATAATCCCTTTTTTTACGGCACACTTGACGTTTTTGTTTGTAATCCATTTACCTTTTTTACGGCTATGGTGTCGCGTTATAAACGTTTATGCATGCAGTCGATTGTTGGATGCACGAAGAATGGATCTGGAGTCTGCGGCCTTGCAGTGCTGGAAACACCGGTTCTCGTCAGATCCCCGAAGTTAAGCAGCATTGGGCTGGATTGATACTTGGGTGGGTGATCGCCTGGGAATCTGGCTGTTGCAGACATAGGGCCTTAGGGTTTCGGGCAGATGACCAGATGAGTTAACGCTCGTTAAACCCTTCAACCCTTTAATGGATCTGGAGTTTGCTGAGTGGCATTGTTCCCTAAATACAATGGTTAAAACAATGTAAAACAATCAAAATGATCGTTTAGGGTCACGTAACTCCGGAATGGATCGACCAATGAAAAAGTGGTCCCTGTAAGGTTGAAGCCCTGGGAAATTTCTGGCTCAGATCATGTTTCAGATTTTAGGTAGGTGCAGTAGTTTTTTCTGAAACCGTGTCAGCCAAGAAGAACAAGAAGTGAACAGTTTTCAAATTTACGTGTGGCTTCCTACGTTTACTCTTGCACGGAATTGCATAAAAGTTGGTGTAAAGTTTGGAAAAGTTGCTATCTACTTTCTGGCCAGGTTTGGTCGAAATAGATTGAATAGAAACGGAGAAATTAATAGTTTTAGTTTTGCTGGAGAGAGGACTTCAATCTACACGGCTATCGCCGTTTATGATAATACTGTTTCCGATCAAACCGTTCTTGACAAATATTCGAAAACGTGTACACAAATTGGAATTTTTTCCACTCTTTTGATCACTAATAAAGGTGGCTGCAAAGGCACCTCCTGTTGACTGAACCTGTATGTTCACCTGCACTGCCTTGGCAGCCTTGGATGAATGATGTATTCTTGTTTCAGGCAGATAAATACTGGAGACGATCTTGTATGCCCAGGAAAACATAATGCAAAATCACTGGTTGGTGCTGGGTGGTAAAAGTCTTACTCGCGCTATGCATCATTAACTAATTTTAATTACAAAACAAATTTACAAGAGAGCAGAACAACAAGTGCAAATGAATCAAAGAACATAAAAAAAAAACAAAAAAAACAACAAAGGCAACACAACGAAAACAGCAATACAAAACCAACAAACTGGTGTTTTCGACCCAACAAAGGCAATTTTGAAATTCGTAACAGGGCACGACACACAGATGAAAGCAAAATTCCAGACAAATGTGCACACAGTAGACGAAAACACTCAAAGTATACTGATGTATTCGTCGAGGGAGGCACTGGCAGGAATGGTGTTCAGGATCGAAGTGGCATTCCCCCGCTGAACCGCCACCCCAATACGCTAGAGAAGGAACGCGGTCGACCTCTTCTAACCAGTGACCCTGGATATCCTGCGACCGATGTTGTGGATCAGAGCCAGGCCATCCCGACCAAAGGACCCCAAAGTCTCAACAGCCACCGGGCAAAAGAAATACCGATTGTCCAGGTATTCATACTTGCCTTTCTTCCTTGCTTCGGCAGCAGATGCAGCGCTCAAAGGCTCCAAGGAAGTCTGACTAAGGTAAGACGGAGCCAAGATGTCGGTGCAGGTAAAATCCCATACCAACTGACGACCGCCTGCCCATGGGATCAAAGAGATACCGTCCGGACGCTTACCATTCTCCCGGTCGAGGCCAACAGGTTCCAGCTTGGCAGGAATCCCAGCAACACGAGGGCCCGCTTGATGAGGTCGTTGACAGCAGTATGGTGAGACCAGCGACCTGCACTTTTCATGCAGCTCAAACCATGAGTGCCAGAAGAGTCAACAACTGCCCCGCACGGACACACGTGGGGTTCGCAAACACGGCAACCCAAGCGAAGAGCGACAGCAATCCGGAAGGCACCGTCGTCAAGAAGAGTGCCAAGATGGGGTGAGGGAAGGGTCTGGAGCCAAGCGCCTGATTCCTTGGAAGATACCCCAATGAGACGGGCCTTTTGGGTGGGATTGGCAGCCCGCTGATGGAGTATCGTACGCAGTTTCTCGATCCCACTAACGTTGACTCTTACTTACTTAGTCTTACTTAGTCTTGGTGTCTAATACCACCACCTTCATCAAATCTCTTAATGTTCGTATTTAAGTACTGCATTTATTCTGTCAAACTCTGTTAGATTGTGTTTTTCGGGGCACACCAGGTCATCTCCTGTGTTTATCTGACAGATAAAACATTTCATCCGTTCTATTAAGACAGGTGCAGGTTGACATACAGGTTCAGCCAGCCGGAGGCGCTTTGTAGCCATCTTTATTAGCCAATACTCATCACATCATACCTGAAACAGTAGTATAATACACTAGAGGAAGCCCGTGCTTTGCTCGGGGCCAGTCACATTTCCCGGGACACATTTTCCGGGACATTTTCCCGGCACTCTTCCCGAAGACTTGTCAGATTAATCGATCACTCATGCCTGGCTCTTTTTTGGCTGCATGTAGAGTGGGAGAATGCATTTTCAATGCGGGTGCGAGGAGGGAAGAAGTGGTTTTCCTTTAGGCTTTCCTTTTCCTTTTAGCCGATCTCCGATATTATTATAAAGATTACTTCTGTGACACTTAATTTAACTAAATGGTGTCCGTATAAATAAGATGTAAACATTAATAAAAAATGTTAAAATTAAAGATAAAATACTTACTGGGTTTTTTTTTTCAAATATTGTGCAAACGATCATGTTTACAGGTAAAAATGTGGTGCTAATTGAGGACTTTTAGACACACAAAAATTGAACATCGTATTAAAGGGAGATATTAATATTAATGGCCACCATATTGGTGTTGTACGTGGGTTAAGAGATGGCTCCCTATCCTAAAAACTTTGTCGTGTTATGAAGTACAAGTATGCATAGTGGGACTTTCCAATCATAAAATGCAGGGTTCCTCCATATATTGCGACGTACCTATTGCTGAGAGCTGAGACCCCCTTGCTGAGTCCCCTCTAGTCAAGCGCGAGGGGCCAGGAGGACCATGCACTACATTCCTTGGAAGGCCCGACTCACCCCAATCCTACCCTGCATTATCGCCTTTCCTTACCAACATCAACGATTGCCATGAGAGGATGTGTCGCTATGTGGCCTAGGGGAAAATTTTTCCTATGATCTCGCTGAACGGTATGTAATTACGTCAGCGAGAAGCTGTGAGATCATTGGGAGAACGCAATGTTTTCACAGCTTCTAACCTTATCTGGGTTTGATTAGTTAATAAATTGGGTGGTTACGGAGCCCTTGTGGGGCTGTAGTCTTTCATCGAGTAACCATGGTAAGTTGGTAACTAATAGGAAGACGGTCTTGCGATGCTCGAGATAAGAATATGATGCATTTCCGAGCATTTGGCTTGGCGTCGTCGATACAGCCAGGACCGGATTAAGCACCGTCGAGGCCTGGTGCTTAAGATCATCTAAGATTTATTGTGGCCCTCTCCGCCCCCCCCCCCCCCTCCAGTCTCTCAAAAATTTCCTTTTTTTTCAATAAGTTTTTTTTTAATAACAGTAAAAGTAAAAGTTGTATTTTACTTCAAACAGTACCTTATTTTGTTTTCCTGTGACCGTGAGGCCCCTTTTCGGTCTGTGGCCCGGTGCTTCAGCACCCAAAGCACCCCGTTAATCCGGCCCTGGATACAGCAAGAAATAAAATTTCTACTGTAGTAGAAATGTAGCAAGCTGTTTTCAGCATCCAGCATTCAATGACTTGTTTACGCATCGACAACCCAAAACATGTGCCAAGTTAAACTTGAATGACAGGTGATAATTTCAGTCGAGAGGGTATTATACAACTATCTCGCAATGCAAACGAAGAGGATTAAAGTTGTATCTTGAAATGTCATTCTAGTCCCTACAGCTTCTAGCTGACGAGGTTGTGTTGCGAGATTGTTGGGTACATTACACTCACCCTCATTTAAAGGGAGTGCATTTAGCAACCAATCACAAAGCGCACTCTCGCAACCAACAAATTTTAATACTATATCTGAAATTTCAATACTGCGTCGGTTTTGGCTGCGCCGACTCGTGAAGATAACAGTTAGGAATGACAGTTCAAAAGCGACAACGAAAGTAGTGTATTCTGGCGGGTTTATTTACCTTATTGACACGAATAAATATGACTACACGCGGTCAGCCAACCCATGTTACGTGAAGCTATCCATGGCAATGGCACTTTCCGTATCGCACTGTAACACAACTTTCTTTTAGCTGCCAGATTGCATTGCGAGAAGTGAGCCTAAATGTTGCCTTATCTAGGCCTATCTAGATATGTAGGCCTATCTAGGCCGTATCTAGGCCTTGGTCTAGGCCTACATATCTTCTAGGATCTCGCAACGTATTCTAAGGGCGCATTTATGCAGCAAGAGCTTCTCGTTCGCCGAAAACTATTTGCTAGTCAACCGTTATTTATTTATGATTAGTTTCCCGTTGCTACTAAATCAATACGGTAATAGATAACAAGTTGTATGTATTTTAAATAACAACACGGATAAGAACAAAGAGCTACAGTAATTTTAATCATTGCTACAAGATTGTTGTCATTTCACGCTATTTCCAAAATTTATTATTCACCCTCAAAGTACAGCTTCTAGCAGTGATCAAACGTCGGTAGAATAAATAGCTTCTCGCAGCGAGAATTCAAAATCCAACATGGCGTCCATTTCGTAGCTATCGAATCGAAGACAAACCATCGAATGCCGGCATACAAAAAACAGTCCGTCGTCTTGTACTGTAGTAAAAATTGTTTTCTTGTTGTCATAAATCGACGCTCAAATATTGCAAGCATCGTCAGGGCCGTAGGAAGGGTAAGGCAAGCAAGGCGGCCGCCTACGGCGCCGACTTCCTGGGGGCGCCTCACCAAACTCCTGCCAACCGTGCAACCGTGTTAGTTGATGGTGCACAAATATATTTTTTTTAACGGATGGCAGTGCACACAAGTTCATAACGCTGTTAGAAGAGACGTGCCATCAGGTTTAGTGTTCGCAATTTAATTTCCAGATGTTTTGTTAACCGATTATTCGTTTTTTTCTTTAATGTTTCGATAACCAAAAACTGAAATTAAAAAAAAAAGTTGTCTTGCTGAAATTTAAAAAAAGTTAAGTTGAGGCTTGCACTCGAAAAAAACGAAAGTTGAAAAACAGAAATCTTTTGATTACGGTTGAATTAGTTATTTTGAATATTTATTTTCAGTTTGTATAGCGAAATAATTTACTCTCATCCCTTTATTACCTTAATCGAGTTTTTTTTTATCAATTGTCAAGTCAAAACTGTCATGAAATCACGTTTGTTCGATAAAAACACGCTATTTTTTTTATTTTATTTCTTAACGTGCGTTGTCTTCAACCACACAATTCGCTAGTACTCTTTAGTATTTAGTTAGGCAAGCCTCAACGGAACATTCATTAATTTTTTTTTCTTGAAATAGGCAGCCGGGCGTAGAGGGGGGGGGGGGGGAGGCGCCGCTCACTTGATTCGCATTGGGCGCCAAGGGGGCTAGCTACGGCCCTGAGCATCGTACGCCGTGTCACGAGGCACGAGGAAAAGATTTGCGTCTGCGTCGTTGCCATGGTTACTAATACGTATAGACAACTCTAAAGCCGCATACTCCGGTAAAGGCGAGAAGCAACCATCAAATTTAGTATTGAGCAAGTAAAAGCTAGTGAGCGAGAAAACTGTCGTTGCGTAAACGAGCCCTAAGGGCGGGTTTACCCAAGAACAATTTTCTCGCTTACTAGCTTTTACTTGGTCAATACTAAATCTACTGGCTGCTTCTCGCCTTTGCCGGAGAATGCGGCTTTCGAGTTGTCTATACGTAGTAACCATGGCAACACCGCGGACGCAAATTTTCTCCTCGTGCCTCGCGACACGACATACGATGCATGCAACATGACAGCGTCGGTTTATGACAACAAGAAAGCAATTTTTACCGCAGTACAAGACGACGGAATGCTTTTCGAATGCCGGCATTCGATGGTTTGTCTTCGATTCAGTAACCCCGAAATGGACGCCATGTTGGATTTTGAATTTTCGCTGCGAGCAGCTATTTATTCTACCGTCGTTTGGTCATTGCGAGAAGCTGTTCTCTGAGGTAGAATAACAAATTTTGGAACGAGCGTAAAATAACAACAATGTTATAGCTATGTTTAAAATTACTGTAGCACTTCGTTCTTTATCGGTGTTGTTAGGCCTATTTATAATATATTTAATTTGTTTTCTATTAACCTATTCATTTAGTAGAAACGGGAAACTAACCGTAAATGAATAAAAAATTGACTAGCAACTAGCCTTCGGCGAGCGAGAAGGTCACGTTGCATAAACGCTCCCTAAGGGGGCGTTTTCGCAACACTCACCTTTGTATTCTTGCAGTTAGAATTTAATCGCGATGGCAATGGTGTCGTTGCCATGGTAACAACGCTACCTAGATCAGCTAAATCCGACGTCGTTTAGTAACTGCTTGCAGTCGTATAATCCATTACAATAAGATAAAGAATTCCTCCTGACGAAACAATTTTCCCAGACACTTTTGAACTCACATTATTGACTGTTTTCGTTGCGAGCCGGCAGAGTTAAAAAACCCGCCATTTTTAAATTTTAGATCATTTCTATAGCTTTTTAGGTTCTAGGTGGAGAATGCAAAGGCTGCAAAGGCGAGTCGCTGCTAAACGCGCTCTTAATGTGAGTGGTTCAACGCTACCTGGACAACCGCGTTGATTGGTTATATGCATGCAGCCACGTTTAACTAATCGCATATCAGTCCGTGATAATAAAGTAAAGAAATCCTCCAGGCCGCTTCTTAAGTCCGTTCATTTTAAAGTAAAACCGACACAAAGTTAAAATGTAGGAATAGTAATAGTTTCTCTTGCGAGATTGCTTTGCTTTCAGACTAATTTTGTTACAAATTTTTAAATAAACGCACCCTGATTTCCAACGAAACAACTCGTTACGATCAACAAATCGTACAACGCGGCGAAACGGTTGTGTTTTTACTATTGATTCCTATAACGAAGTAATGTCATAACAAAGAAGCGAAACAACGCTTCAGTCAGCAGATAAATAAACTCACTCCCTTCATAACATTCGGGTGCTGCAGCAAATCAGTGGTGCACTCAGGTATTTTATTTGTGAAGAAGGGGCGGAGGGAGGGAGCGTTGCTGTAAGTCACTCGGAGACCTGTAAAACAACTCATTTTCAGCAGTTTTGTGTTTTTGAAACGTTTTGAAGCCAATTTTCATATTTTTTTAAAAAATTGCAATAAACGCTTTACTTTTGCCAAAATTTACTCTTAACTTCGAATCTGTCTCCGCCCCCTGCTTCGCCAGTGTTAAAGACTGTTGTGAGGCCATGATAATGCATACCAATGATAATAAAAAAAAATAAAAATAAACAAAATTTTAAAAAAAAGGTATATAAATGAATAAATATAAATTCTAAATTACTAAAGATTGATTAAATAAATTTAAATTCAAAGTGTTTCGATAATACGTCAGCCATACACGTAATTTATAAATTTAAACATTACAATTCATAACGCAAAATAGTGTAAATTAAGTTTTAAAATTCCGTATTGTTGCGTGAGTAATACGGATGGAAGTTCCTTCTTGATCTGCTCGTCTGCTGCGTCAGTTGAAAACTGAGAGGCAATCCCGATTGGGAGTCTTATTTTCGTCTCTCTGACCCTCTTTCAAAATAGGTAGGCTAGAACCGAGGGAATGACTTGCTTCCATTCCTCAGTCGCCTGACTGCCCGTTTCTTTTAACTTACGACGCTGCTGGCGAGAAATAAAAAAATAAAAAACAACTAGAGAAAAGAACCAACAAATTGTTCAACAGCCTTCTCATGGTCGCACATGTAAACTGTATTCTTTTTTTCTTTCACTCAATTATGTATGATTCGAAGACTGCATTTTATGTTAGGTTTACAATACGCGATAATTTGTTCACCTCTCGGCAGACGCGCCGTACTTTAACTCCCACGTGATCGCCAGATGGCGATAGTTGCCGTTCGAAATATCATCTTCGGCGCTGACCGTTTCGGGGATTGTTTTGTGCTGTAGTAACGGTAAGACACATTGCGAATGTTAAAACGTCAGTAAATGTGGCATAGTGTACGATAATAGGGTAAAGGTAAAGAAAACGTTGTCTGAAGAACGTTGCCTAAAAATCGTCCAAAATCTAACCTAACCTAAGGATTAATAATCGGCAACGACCTTAGATAGAATGACAACGACTCAACAAAACGAGAGAAAACTGCAATCCTGCGACACCAACACCGTCGATTGCAATATACGGATTGCTGCGCAATTTACGACGGAAAATAAACCAATGTTACAAAAACAACTAAATTTTGCAGTTAATAGGTGAAAATTATCTAGGAAGTACTGCACTGCTTTCGGTGCTTGATTCATTTTACGAGGCCAGTGCCTCCATTCCCCTCCCCAAAAATATGAACAACACAGTACGTAGAAAGAAGGTGAGCAAATAAGGAATTTGAGACGCTCAGGAAAATTTCTCAAAATAAGCTAACTAAAACATGACTAAAATATGTAATATTATATGAATTAGAGGCAGTCGACCACCTTCACCCATATTCTCATCAACGTTTCACTAAGCTTCGTAAGAGTTGGCTGAAAATGCATCAGATTTTGTCAAATTTTTGCCCTTCCCAAACAAAATTCCTAGGTGCTCTATTGTAAATATTGATCACCTATCTCTCGCATTATGTTGAGAAGGCTCAGGGCCGCCCAACGAACTTACGAGCGACCCTGAACCTTCTCAACAAAATGTGAGATTTACGGGTAATTAGGGTTTACTCAGGGTTAATATTTGTTCGCCCTCCCTCCCTTCCATTTACCACGGCTGCCAATCGTCTTGTTTACCAATCCGGCTCACAATAAAAAAAAGTAAAATACAGATTTTCTGAATGTACAAAATTTCGAAAAAACAAAAACTTTTATGTAATGTAAAAGGAGTTTGGATTAATTTTGTTTTACTATCGATACTGCAAGTCCTACCCACTAAGCCCATTCTGTTCTGCCCCAGTTACATAAATATGAACCAGACCGTGAATGACCCTGGCGTCATGGAGTTAAATCTTTTAATAAGCGAAGGAATATAGCAAGAAATGGCGAGAAAAGCAACTACAGTAACAAGATAAATAAATAAACACCGTGGATGCTACGACGGTTTCTGTTTATTTATATCAAGAAATGTGTTCGGTTCGTCTTTTGGTACCAGGGTGTAAGCTGGAAAGAATGCTGGCGCGCAACCTCAAGGTTTAACGTGAAAATACTATACGAGAAATGCGTTCGCACTCGTCACCAAGTCACACATGTAAATAACCAGTAACGGAACGTGAAAAAACAATGTCCCATCTCGCACTAAAGCTTTACGAGAGGGCCCCTGGGATTGTGCACAAAACGAGCAGTAACAGTACAGTGAGTGGTCAGTGAGTGGTCTTCTCCAAACCAAGTGAAAGCGCCAGGGTTCGAAAACACGATTACCCCAACTACATGATAGTTGAAAAAAAAAAGGATCAGAAATTAATTCATGCTTTAACGGGGGAACGCTCTACGGAACTCGCTCGGAAGGAGTCAAGTAGGGAGACAGCATAAGGCTGGACTCCTCAATCAAGACACGTGCTGGTGTGTCGCCCGCCAAGATAAACGATAACATCCGGATAATATATATATATATGAACATGGCGACCACTAGACACGTTTGTGTCTTGACAGCAAAGGAAGTTTGGCTGTTTCAGGTATGTGAGGATAAATAACAATGCGACAGAAAAGGCTGAAATTTGTTTAATCGGGAGACTTTGGTTGCCTGACAACATAAAAGTCACTATTAAGGACACAGCTTAACGTTTTCTTGTTGAAAAAACGACGTGAATAACGTTGATATTTGCCTAATCAAGACACATGCCAGTGTGTCGCCGTCAGGTAGATCATTTATTGTTGCTGGAGTTTAATTGTAAGAGCGGAATTGTTAATGTAATTGTTGTCAGATGGCGGCTCAAACTTTAATGTTGTATTCTTCGTTACTGTACCCAAGACACCTGATTCCAACGATTTCCAAAGATTTCTACCGCATGGGGAATTTACACCAGTATGCTGAAATCATGTATAAGGTCGTTACAATTAACAGACACAGTCTGCTAGTGAGCCGCCATCTGACAACAATTACACGCTAACAATTATTACGCTCGTACAAGTAAGCTCCAACAACAATAAATCATCTACTTGGCGGCGACATCCTGTGTCTAGATACTGGTGGAAAGAATCCTTTGAAGAGAAAACATGCCCTGAATAACGTTGATTTGTGTTACTGGCTAGCAACTACTACTACTACTACTACTACTACTACAAGCTAAGGTCAGAGCTCCCATGTTAATTCTCATAGGGTATAAAAACACGTCGACAACTCGTTAGGAAAAGTTTGCATATCTAAATTTTGGCACACAGATAAAGAGTAGTACAGGGGAGTGCCTTTTTGTAAAATGGGGGAGGGGGGTGCAGATAGAAGCACGTGGCCCTGAAGAGGCGCGTAAATGCAAAATTATTGTTGTAACCATTGTTTGTATTATTATCCAACAGTCTGTTATAACATGCTTAAGTGTTATACGTGCTCCAATATGTACCGCAACAATACACCCGAGTTTTAACAAAATAACTATTCTTGCAATTATTTAACTGTTTGCTTCGGGCCAGGGTCCTAATAAACCCAATCAATCAATCAACAACATCGTAAGAGAGGGATCGATCTTGGGGTTCATCTGACATCAAACTTGAAGTTCTTTTCCCATTGTAGTACAATTACAGCCAGGGTGAAGCGTGTTAGCAACTTGATCTGGCGCTGCTTCTTATCTAGTGATCGTTCTACCTTAATTCGTGCCTTTGCGGTGTACGTAAGACCAATTGGTGAATACGCGAGTAAAGGCTGGTCTCCACATCTAATTAAGGATATTACTTTGTTGGAATCTGTTCAGCGATCTTTTACCAAGCGTCATCCTGGTCTTAAACTTTTACCATATAAACAGCGACTGACCATTCTGGGTATTGAATCGCTTGAACTGAGACGTCTCAAGGCGGACCTTTGCCTGACTTTCGCAATTCTGCGTGGTTTTGTCGACTTCGATGCAAACAAGTTGTTTTCGGTCAGAGGATACAGCCACACTAGGGGCCACTATTTAAAGTTGACTGTTGGGGAGGTGAGGCGTGACTGCACAAAATATTTGCCATTCGAGCTAGTGGGATAGTCGAGCCTTAAAAACTTTAGAGCCGGGCTGAAAAAGGTTAACTTTACCAAATTTCTTAGATGTTTTTAGATGTTTTATTTTTTTTATTTTTATTTATTATTTTTTTTTATTGTATAATTCTTGTATTCATATGATCCTGCGCAATGTGCTTAGCTCTTTTATGTTTTTGTTTCTTTCATTTTGGGTTCAGGTGTTAGCGGATGATCAACTAACTCATCCCTTCCTATTTTATTCCTTTTGTCGACTTTCGACAATAAATTTGCTTATTATTATTATTATTATTATTATTATTAACTTAATAACGCACAGTGAACAATGCGAATTTATAAAAAATGGTTTAAACAAACAAAACTGCTCAAAAAGTTGTAGGAAAATTGATTTAAAGGATACTTCAAAATATTTAGGAATAGAAATTGACTCAAAATGGGATTTTAAACACCATGTAATGAAATTGATCATAAAACTTAGACAGATGATACCAAAATTATATAACGTAAAACACGTCCTATGCAATAAAAATAAAAAAATTCTCTACGAAGCATGGATAGGTAGTATTCTGCGATATGGAATCGAAATTTATGGCTTTGCTTCTGAATATATAATAATGAGACTGCAAAAAGTACAAAATAAATTAGTTAAGGTGTTGTTTGGAAAAGAAGGGGAAAAAACAAATGACATCTTTATTTATAATAAAATACTAAAAATAACTGAATTAAGAGACTATATCATAATACTTAAAAATTATTACGTAAATACATGTAAAACTTATGATGAACCAAAAAGTTTGCGTTTAAGAGTATCATCACAAAGATTTAAGTTACCCTGTTGGAACAATGCATATGGTAAAAGAAAAAAAGATTATTACATACCATACACATTTAACAAACTAGAAAAAAATATGTTACATTTTCAAAGCAAACATGAATTAAAAAGTAAATTAATAGATGTACTTATAAATAGTTATAAAACTTAATAAAACTAACAGACTAACAATTTATAAATTGTTTATAATATATTATATTTATTCATGTATGTATCTATTTATTAATCAAATATTGATTTATGTGTTATGTATTATGTGCAATATGTAATTATTGTAGCTCACACAAGTTATTATTTTAACTTCGAGCAATGTTCAATTAAAAAATATTAAAAAGAAAATAAAAAAAAAAAAAAAAATTATTATTATTATTATTATTATTATTATTATTGAAAACTTGGGCATTGTTGAAAACTTGGAAAATACAAAAACTTTCATGTTTGCTGACGATACGCTTTAATATCAATAAATAAAAATTATGAAGATATGATGAATAATTTACAGCATGATTTTAATTTAATTAATGATTATTATATCGAGAATGAATTATTTATTAGTAAAGAGAAAACCTTGCAAATGCACATTACAGTACCAAATATGAAAATTAAAAATAGTAAATGGATTATTAAACATTATGGAAACTGCAAAAACTTATATTCTAATGGAAACAATCATACTTGTAGTGATAGGTGTGTTAAACTAGAAAAACAACTAACGATGAAATACTAAGGAGTAGAAATTGATGTAAATTGGTCGTTTAAAAAGCATATAAAAGAGTTGAAAAAAAAACTTAGAAAATTAACTCCAAGATTATACAAACTGAGAGAATCTTAAATAAGAAACAAAAAAATATTATTTATGATGCTTGGATAGCTAGTATCATCAGATATGGAATTGAAATATACGGACAAACAACAGATTACTTAATTCAAAGATTACAAAAAAACACAGAATAAGTTAATAAAGATTCTGTTTGGAGAACCAAATTTGAAAAAAAAAACAGAAACTCTCTTTAAGGAGAATAAAATTATGAAGATAAAAGATCTAAAAAATTTTGTTATTTTGACAAAGTATTTTCTTAATAATAAACACAAAGTTCTAATAAGTTATAAAAGTGAATCCAGAGCAGGAAAAAACAGTTATAAATTGCCAATGTGTAAAAATAATTATGGAAAAAGAAAAAGGGATTACTTTATACCAGACTTGTTTAATTGAGTACCAAAGGAAATGATGAAGTGTATGAATAAGGGTGAATTAAAAAAAAATTCAAACTTATATACTGGAAAATAGAAAGTAGCATACATATATATTAAGAAGAAAGATTATCGAATTATTAGTGTAAAAATGAATGTAAATTGTTATGAATACATGTGCAGTCGTTGTTGTGATAATGATAACTTATGGTTGTTAAGACTGATGATTTACGAAACTCACACAAGCTTTTTAATTAAGGCTTCGAGGGTTACAGTAATACTGTAATTATATGAAATAAACTTATTATTATTATTATTATTATTATTCAATAAACTAACCTTGGTTAAAATACCGCTAGACAAAAAAGGTAGTGGTAACGATTAGACCGTGGGATTCTTTGTATTCACAGGCCTATGAAAGTTGTGATATCCACCCAAAACCAAAACTGGTATAAGAGAAGCCGCCAAGTTTCCGAAAATGGTCGGCCTTTGAAAGTAGTGATATCATTTAACCAGGGAAAGGCCGCCAAGGTTAACCCTATTAGCCAAGTTAATCGCACCGAATAATACTTTGGACGTTAAATGAAAACTTGAAGATTGCTACCGCTAATAGTAATCTTCTAGTTTTGATTTAACTTTCGAACTATTAGTATGTGCGATTAACTTGGCTACTAGGGTTAACCTTGGCGGTCTTTCCCTGGTTAAATGATATCATTAGTTTCAAAGGTTGACCCTTTTTGGAAACTTGGCGGCTTCTCTTATACCAGTTTTGGTTTTGGGTGGATCAAGACACACGCTAGTGTGTCGCCCGCCAAAATAAAACGATAACATCCAGATAATATGTATATATGAGCATGGCGACTACTAGACACGTTGTGTCTTTACTGCAAAGGTAGTTTGGCTGTTTTCAGCCATCTGAGGATAAATAACTATGCGACAGAAAAGG
>JAHWFP010135106.1:0-12412 GCA_023313725.1 Lithobius niger | reverse complement strand
GCAGTACTTGCCTAAGTTAAACTGCTTGAGATCTTGGGTCTGATGCGTCTCGTACCTCAGCATATACCAAATCTCTGGGACCCAGCGAACCCCCTTGGGAACTCGCCATGATGGTGCCCGCCACCTATATTGACGAGGTCAACTGTAAATGCAATTAAATTTACAGGTAGTGTGATATTTTCAGCCGGCAACTAGAAAACCCAATTTTACCTGGGGGGAGGTCAAAATTGTTTTTTATTGCCTAAAGAAAATATACACTACCTGTAAATACCCACCCAACCTCCCCTCTGGAGTCACCACATGGCTGACATATCTGGAGGAAAAATAGATGGTTGGCTAACGCCGTAATACCATTATGGAGGGTCTGCACGTGCTGGCACATGCGCAGATGGGCGGTTCAGCTGGGCGTATCGAGAGAGTTTTGAATCCTCCAGGGTAACATGCACTCAGGAACTGAATGCAATTAAATTTACAGGTAGTGTATATTTTCTTTAGGCAATAGAAAACAATTTTGACCTCCCCCCAGGTAAAATTGGGTTTTTAAAACAATACCAAACTGACAATTAAATAAATTCGTGCATTTGCAAGGAGATACTGCAATACTAATAAAAATACTAATCAAATGAAAAAGGTGATTGCTGTCCTCAAAATCTAACGAAACCAAAAAAAAAAAAAAGAGAAGAAAAGAAAAGAAATGGACCAGAAACCTAGATTGGCGTTTCCATCTCATAATTACTAAGAAAAAAAATGGATTTCTTAAATTTGGAGCAAAATTACTGATATCTACCCCAAAACAAAACTTGTTAAGGATTCCCGCCAAGCTTTTCGGCCGTGGGAAGTCGTGATATCAAATGCCAAGCTCTTTCGCCAAGCTAATCCCACCGACTAATACTTCAAACGTTAAATGAAATAATTGAAAATTGAGCAGTAAGCAATTTTCACATATGTAATTTAACCTTCGAACTATTACTCGGTGGGATTAGCTTGGTGAAAGAGCTTGGCATTTGATATCACGACTTCCCACGGCCGAAAAGCTTGGCGGGAATCTTTAACAAGTTTTGTTTTGGGCTAGATTACTACTGGCTACTAGTAACGCTTTTTTTGTATCACGAAAATAAATTCTTCCATGCGGTGAATAAAGCTGGTTTTTAGCTCATTTTATAGGTATTGCTACGGAGATGTGCCCTTTTCATATTGACCTTTCTAATTGGTCAAGTGGGTCCAGGGTTAGGCAGCTCCAAACGACAAAATTGATTGTTTTACATTGTTTTAAAGACTGTTATTATGCAACAATGCCAAACTAAACATTAAATAAATCCGTGCGTTTGTAAGGAGAGTTTACAGTACTAATCTAGACACACACTAGTATGTCACCGCCAAGTAACAGTAGATCATCCCATTGTAGGCATCCGATTGTTAAAAATTGATTGTTAATGATAAAAAGGCGGCTCACTAGCAAACATGTGTCTGTTAACTGTAAGCAATTGAAAGCATATTTTGGCATGTTGAGGATAAATCCCAATGCGACAAATGTTTCAAATTGTGGAAAATGTAAGGGGAAGGGTCAGAGATTAAGAAAAACTAAAATTTAAAGTTGAATGTCCACCAATCATAGAGAAAAAGATGCGTCAATAACGTTGTTTTTATGTTACTGTCTAGCTAGCTAAGCTGACTAGCTAATAAGATTTTTCCCATGTTAAATCCCGTAGACTTTTGCTCATGGATAGCGCAAAATTGAGAAGGCCTACGTACCTGAACGTTTGCACACGGATGCATGGTGATCTGAAGATGGTCCTTTGGTTGGTTTGGGGGTGGTAGGGGTCAGGACAAATACGTGGGAGGGTTTTGAAATTCGCCACCGGCGAATTTAAATTTCGTTACTTTTCCAAGTTGCAACCAAAGATTTTAAGCAACAAAGGCTTGAACAATCAAGACTGGTCCTTAGATTTATTGTAAAAGCTTGGACGAACTAAAAACTGAACTGTAACGAAAGACAAAATAATGAAACATTAACGTTGCCGTGGAATGCGTAAAAATAAGGGATGCACGTTAGATGATGGTGACGCAACAATACGCGCATACACGATCTAATGGTTTTTTTGTTAATAACCCCCCAAAAAATGCTTCGCGTTCAGCTGTTTTAGTAACAGCTACCTTCGGGGGTTTCTGCATGACTAAATGTGAACGAAATCTTGAAAAGTTAAAGGGCTAGTTGCAGGGATAAACAAAACAACTGAAGGGGATGCGCTCATTGAGTGAGCGAAGCGGACGAAATCAGCAATTGTTAGTCAGTATGTGCAAAAATGGGATTGAAGCATCTTAAAAAGACGGTGTAACCTTATATACGTTCACTGTCCTATGAAAGTTGTGATATCCACCCAAAACCAAAACTGGTAGAAAAACCCGCCAAGTTTTTAAATACGGTCGGCCTTTGAAGGTAGTGATATCATTCCACCAGGAAAAAGCCGCCAAGGTTAATCCTATTAGCCAAGTTAATTATCGCGCCGAATAATACTTTGGACGTTAAATGAAAACTTAAAATTGCTACCGCTAGTAGCAATCTTCTAGTTTTCATTTAAGTTTCGAACTATTAGTATGTGCGATTAACTTGGCTAATATCATTCCACCTTGGCGGGCTTTCCCTGGTGGAATGATAATACTACCTTCAAAGGCCGACCGTTTTTGGAAACTTGGCTGGTTTTTCTACCAGTTTTGGTTTTGTGTGGATAAGAAATACTGATCATTTGAGAAAGGTGACTGCTGTCCTCAAAATGTAACGAAAGGCAAAGAAAAAAGAATGGACCAGAAAACTAGATTGTTGTTTCCATCTCATAATTACTAAGAAAAATAAATTAATGGACTTCGTCAATTTGGACCAAAAAGGTCTGATATCTACCCCAAAACAAAACTTGTTAGGAATTCCCGCCAAGCTTTCGGCCGTGTGAAGTCGTGATATCAAACGCCAAGCTCTTTCGCCAAGCTAATCCCACTGAATAAGACTTCAAACATTAAATGAAATAATTGAAAATTGCGCAGTGGTGTTGCTCTGGAGATGTGCCCTTTCCATATGGACGGTTCTAATTGGTCAAGTAGTTCAGGGGTTAGGGAGTTCCAAAGGTCCAAATTAATTGTTTTACATTGTTTTAAACATTGTTTTTATGCAACAATGCCAAACTGACAATTAAAGAAATCCATGCGTTTGCAAGGAGATACTGCAATACTAATAAAAATGCTAATCAAACGAACAAAGGTGACTGCTGTCCTCAAAATCTAACGAAACCAAAAAAAAAAGAAGACAAAGAAATGGACCAGAAAACTAGATTGGCATTTCAAAATGGATTTCATAAATTTGGGCCAAAAATTACTGATATCTACCCCAAAACAAAACTTGTTAAGAATTCCCACCAAGCTTTTCGGCTGCGTGAAGTCGTGATATCAAACGCCAAGCTCTTTCACCAAGCTAATCCCACTAACTAATACTTCAAACGTTAAATGAAATAATTGAAAATTACGCTGTAAGCAATTTTCATACATTTCATTTAACCTTCGAACTCAGTGGGATTAGCTTGGCGAAAGAGCTTGGCGTTTGGTATCACGACTTCACACGGCCGAAAAGCTTGGCGGGAATCCTTAACAAGTTTTGTTTTTGGGTAGGAACTACTAACTACTAACTACTACTGGTAACGGTTTTTTGTATCACAAAAATAAATTCTTTCATGCGGTGAATAAAGCTGGTTCTTAGCTCATTTTACAGGTATTGCTGGAGATGTGCCCTTTTCATATGGACGTTAATGATTGGTCAAGTGATTCAGGGGTTAGGGAGCTCCAAACGTCTAAATTGATTGTTTTACATTGTTTTAAACATTGTTTTTAAACAATTCCAAACTGGCAATTAAATAAATTCGTGCATTTGCAAGGAGATACTGCAATACTAATAAAAATGCTTATCAATGAAAAAGGTTATTGCTGTCCTCAAAATCTAACGAAACCAAAAAAAAGAGAAGAAAAGAAATGGAGCAGAAACCTAGATTGGCGTTTCCATCTCATAATTACTAAGAAAAAAACATGGATTTCATAAATTTGGACCAACAATTACTGATATCTACCCCAAAACAAAACTTGTTAAGGATTCCCGCTAAGCTTTTCGGCCGTGTGAAGTCGTGATATCAAACGCCAAGCTCTTTTGCCAAGCTAATCCCACCGACTAATACAAACGTTAAATGAAATAATTGAAAATTACGCAGTAAGCAAATTTCACATATGTCATTTAACCTTCGAACTCGGTGGGATTAGCTTGGCGAAATAGCTTGGCGTTTGATATCACGACTTCCCACTGCCGAAAAGCTTGGCGGGAATCTTTAACAAGTTTTGTTTTGGGGTAGATTTCTTACTACTGGCTACTAGTAACGCTTTTTTTGTATCACGAAAATAAATTCTTCCATGCGGTGAATAAAGCTGGTTTTTAGTTCATTTTTAGGTATTGCTACGGTGATGTGCCCTTTTCATATTGACCTTTCTAATTGGTCAAGTGGTTCCAGGGTTATGGAGCTCCAAATGACCAAATTGATTGTTTTGCATTGTTTTAAAGACTTATTATGCAACAATGCCAAACTGAACATTAAATAAATCCGTGCGTTTGTAAGGAGATTTTACAGTACTAATCTAGACACACACTAGTGTGTCACCGCCAAGTAACAGTAGATCATCCCATTGTAGACATCCGATTGTTAAAAATTGATTGTTAATGATAAAAAGGCAGCTCAGAAAGAGCAAAGCACAGTATGGTTGCAGGCTCTGCGACCGGATCTCTCAGGGGATGTCCCTGTCACAGGTTCGGTCTCTTGTCCGGCCGCAGGACGTTCGCCATGCGATCTCGTGGGTGTTCGGTGATATGGGTGAAATTCTTCGTGGCCCAGAGATGGCAGCAGCCTTCAATAACAACTTTGCGACTGTTTTGGGGTCCCCGAAGGGGCCTCCACCACCACCACCCTCTGCTGTCAGCGGAGTTTCTAGTCACTTGGACCTCCCACTCACTCTGCTCGAGCTTACGGCGGGACTTAGCTCCCGTAAAGCTGGAGGCACTTCCGGGATTGACAAGGTTTCATATGCCGACCTCCACGGTCCTACGGCAGCGGCCAGTCCGAGATGCTAGATTTTTTCCAGAGCAGGTTTGACGGTGCGCCAATCCCGCCGAACTGGCTTTTTTCTGTACTTGTTCCGTGTTGGGGAGGGGCAAGGTCAGCTCTAGCGTTAAGAGTTACAGGCCTATCGCCCTCCTTTCCTGCCCTCGGTAGGTGTATGAGAGAATTCTCAAAAGTAGGCTTGTGTGGCAGGTGGAGAAGTCAGGGAAACACTTTGGCGCGCAGTTCGGCTTCCGGAAACAATGTGGGGCTCAGGATGCAGTTCTGTATATTGAGTCTGGCATCCGCTCAGCGATTGCTTCACTGTGGCTGTCTTCTTGGACATCAGCGCTGCTTACGACATGGTGGATGTATTATGGGTTGGGCATGCCTTTGATGGCCTGGGAGTCAGCACGAAGCTGAAGAGAGCTATTCTTGCCCTGCTTGGGACTCGTTGGTTTGCAAGCAGGGTTGACGGTTCCTGGTTTGGTGGCTTGTCCACCGATAGAGGTCTCCCACAGGGCAGTTGCCTTAGCCCAGCCCTCTTCGCCGTGGCAATCAATGCTGTGTTAGTGGAGCTTTCCTGCTCTGTCAATGTGGTTGCCTACGTGGATGATGTGGTTCTGTGGCTATCTGGTAAGGACCTGCCACTTCTTCTGGCCTCTCTGGAGAAGGCTATTGCATGCGGCTCCCGGCTCCTCCCTGTTAGGGGGCTTGCCCTGTCTGCAGCGAAGACTGAGTTGATGATCTTTCATCGCGGGCAAGCCATTGAGGGGTCAATCACGGTGGATGGTGCAGTTGTCACGTCTAAGCCCAAGGTGAGGTACCTTGGGTTCTGGCTCGACCCTCATTTGGATTGGTCTCATGACGTAACTGCTGTCCGGGAAAATGTTTCCAGACGCACCAGTGTGCTTCGTGCAATTGCAAACAATAAGACCACAGCGCGTCGTGCTGTTGTTGCCACCTTTTATAGGGTGTATGTTTGGGCCTGTGCGGACCTCGCCAGTTCCGCCAAGTCCATCAGAAGTGTGCAGGTCGCTCTGAACCATTGCCTGCGGTGCATAACGGGTTGTCTACCATCCACCCCGGTGTTGGCTCTCTTGGTGGAGGCAGGCAAGGTCTCAATGGATCTTAGAGCCAGGGAACTCCTAGTTAGGACCTGTTTACGGGCCATTGGTAGGGGCAGAAGTGACCCACTGGCCAGTATCCTTGGGGATTATGGCTCACTTTCCCGTGGTGCTCGTGAGCTCCTCGGTGCACCGAGTTTGGGTGCATCCCTCCTGCTTGACGCCGGACTGGCTGGTTTCCCCAACCCAGCCCTCGTGTATCCCCCGTGTCCATGGGTCTGGTGTGGGGTGGCTTGCTTGGCTATCCGGGGGGCATTGGCGACGCCCGGCACCCCTCTCACCGGTGTCTATGTCTATTGTGATGCCTCCTATTTCTTTTGTTAATACCCCCCCCCCCCCCCAAAAAAATGCTTTGCGTTCTGCTGTTTTAGTAACAGCGACCTTCAGGGGTTTCTGCAGGACTAAATGTGAACGAAATTTTGACAAATTAGGGGCTAGTTGCAGGGATAAACAAAAGAACTGAAGGGGATGCGCTGATTGAGTGAGCGAAGCGGACGAAATCAGCGATTGTTAGTCAGTATGTGCAAAAATGGGACTGAAGCATATTAAACAGACGGTATAACCTTATGTCCGTTCACAGTCCTACGACAGTTGTGATATCCACCCAAAACCAAAACGGGTAGAAAAACCCGCCAAGTTTCCAAAAACGGTCGGCCTTTGAAGGTAGTGATATAATTCCACCAGGGAAAGGCCGCCAAGGTAAATCCTATTAGCCAAGTTAATCGCACCGAATAATACTTTGGACGTTAAATGAAAACTTGAAGATTGCTACCGCTAGTAGCAATCTTCTAGTTTTCATTTAACTTTCGAACTATTAGTATGTGCGATTAACTTGGCTAATACGATTAACCTTGGCGGCCTTTCCCTGGTGGAACGATATCACTACCTTCAAAGGCCGACCGTTTTTGGAAACTTGGCAGGTTTTATTACCAGTTTTGGTTTTGGGTGGATAAAAAATACTGATCATTTGAGAAAAGGTGACTGCTGTCCTCAAAATATAACGAAAGGCAAATTTGGACCAAAAAGATCTGATATCTACCCCAAAACAAAACTTGTTAGGGATTCCCGCCAAGCTTTCGGCCGTGTGAAGTCGTGATATCAAACGCTTAGCTCTTTCGCCAAGCTAATCCCACTGAATAATACTTCAAACGTTAAATGAAATAATTGAAAATTACGCAGTGGTATTGCTCTGGAGATGTGCCCTTTTCATATGGACGTTTCGAATTGGTCAAGTTTTTCAGGGGTTAGGGAGCTCCAAAGGTCCAAATTGATTGTTTTACATTGTTTTAAACATTGTTTCTTTGTTTGCCAAACATATTAACCTGATAATTTTAGCATTACATTGTCCTCAATTAATGTTTCCCTGCAGGTTTTTTAGTTGCTTGTAGCCGCCTGCTTGCGTGTCCCACTGCGCATGCGCAGCCCTCTCTATATAAGCGAGAACGTGGTTGGTCTCGCCATTCATTTTCTTCCAGAGGTTCCTACCCGTCACCTCATTTCCCGCTTCGCACAGGAATTTGGATTTTTACTTCACGATGGAGAACGCCCTCTCTACCACCGCTCCGACCTCGGCTGCTGTGCTCCCTCCGGCTGCTATCCCGCCCGCCCGCAACGATCATGGCATGTCCTGCCAACGTCGAGACTGTCGCGCCGCTGATGATGGCGACGTCTCCTCGCTCGGCCATCGTCAAAACGATCGCGCCGCTAGCGTCGACGATGTCTCCTCACTCCAGAACGGCCAACTCACTCCGCCGCTTCTCGACCTCCTCACTTTGGAACAACTACCGTCGAGCCAAAGCACTAGTCCGCGAAGCCAAAAAGAAATTACGGCAAGCATCATTACAAGTGACCAATAACTCCCCACTCGATCTCTCGTCTCGATCGTCCCGCAGAGAACACAGCGTCACACGTAGCAAAGCTCACAACCTCGTGGACTCCGTCTTCTGCCTCTACACCGGCACAAATCCGATGCCTCCTCCGTCGTGTTCCTCGTCGTCACGTCGGGCTGTAACGCACGAGTGGGTTGCCTCAACCATCAGTCATGAAAGCCCACAGCGTTTCTCGCACGTCTCCGAACCCGCTGCTAAGAAGCGTAAACAAACAAGCGGTCTTTCGACAGACGCACTGACTCCCGCCACACCGCAACATACACAAGCGCCCGCCGCAAAACACATTCACTTCCCGGACGACAATGCGGACGATCCAACAATCCCCCTAGCATCCCTTCTTAAAACAGTTAAAGACACCGTACCGGATTGTTTTCTTTACAAACCGTCTGAATCTGCTAACGTTCCAGTAATCAACAGAGGACTAAAAACCGGCTTCGACAAGGACGCCAAGCCGCGAAGCCTTCTGGGCCAGTCGACGACGCTGCTTACCTGCCTGCTTCGAAACGGTGGCTCCCCCTTGGGAAAGGGCGAGCCCTTACTCCTCGACACAGATTCTCCCGCACCACAGCCCGGCTGCGAAACAAGTTTTTTCCGACCATCTGGTGACGGCGCCACCAACCCCAAAAATTTCGACACTTATCGTGAATGCGAATTTCTTTGCAATGAAGTCAAACTGGATTTTGGATCAGCCCTCAACGTCCCCAAAAGAATGGAAGTTCCCTCGTTTATACTATACGACAACGACAATTGCTTAAGCTTGAGTCGACGCGCTGCTTCGCAAGCGGACGTACATAACACAGCCGTTATTGCTCTCTGCGAGAAGCTTTCGACTGACGCAAGCCCAGAAGAAATCAACAACTTATCCTCCCTCATTTCTCAACTTTTCCAAAAAGCAAGTTTTGCAACCTACCACTCCATGAACTGGGCTGTCCGTGCACTCTTCAATAACACATTGTTACTGAGAGAGGCTGCTCTTAAATCAACTAATAACCTGAACGACTCCACTAGACATTGTCTTTGCAACAACCACTTCACGAAGCCGACACGCTTTTCCGCGGCCTAATTCCAACTCTTGCGCCTCACCTCGACAGCTCACGCAAACCCAAACCATTTCGTCAAGACAAGGGGTCCTTTCACACATCAAAACCATTCAAGCAACAGAACTCACGTTCTCCCCCCAACATCTGGAGCAAGCCGTCGACATCTACAAACACGCCACGAAATGACGTCTCAACCAGCAAACCACAGCCCCTTCGACCAGACCGACAGTCTCGCCCCCGCCCCATCCAACGTTCCAACCAGAAAAGTGCTGCAACTCCCGACCGCCACAGCCGATTCTCCTCTCCTGGCGGCCGTAACTCCGACCGTAAATAATGACTATCACCGACTCTCTCACTTCCCGGTCGGCGCCTGACTCCGCCACTTCTACCCGGCCTGGGAAAACCTCACGCACAACTCAGACGTCCTTTCGACCATTAGGGAAGGCTTTCGACCAACCTTCCTCTCGAAGCCCCCACTTGCCGCCAGCCCGCCGTGGAACTTCACGTCTCCAGTCTCGCCCTCTTTAACGTCCGAAATTTCTCTTCTTCTGACAAAACGGGCAATTATCAAACTCCAAAACCCAGGACCGGGTTTCTACAGCGCTATCTTCACCCGCCCAAAGAAGACAGGGGGTCAAAGACTCATTTTCAACATGAAGCCCCTGAACAAATACATCGACAATCCCCACTTCAAAATGAAAACTCTGGAGTCCGCATCCGACTCTCCTTCAAACAGAACGATTGGACAATTTCCATAGACTTGGAAAACGCCTACCTACACGTCCCACTCCACCCATCTGTCACAAAATTCTTCCGATTCACCTACGACAGACAAGGTTACGAATTCCGTTGTCTTCCTTTCGGCTTGAACGCAGCTCCAAGATTTTCACCATGGTCCTAAAACCAATCTTATCCCACCTTCACCAACAACAGATCAAAGCAAGTGCATATCTCGATGACAGGGCCCTACACAACCAAGACCCCCAACGCCTCAAACAAGACAGGGACGTCACAATCAATCTCCTAAACCAACTGGGCTTCGGAATAAACTTCGCCAAGTCATGCATAACACCACAACAGGAATTCACATTTCTAGGCGCCTCTTTCAATCTCCTCGGCCAAAATCTCTCCGTCGCTCGACAGGGTAGAAGACCTTCTACAGCACATTCGACAATCCAAAATCAGAACAGTTTCTCCGTCCGAGACTGAACTCTCTAATCGGGAAGATGGACTCAATGGCAAACCTCACCCCTTATGGACGATGGATGTTAAGGCCCTTCCATCACCACTGAATCGACAACTGGTCATACCCGAGTCTGAATCCGGACCAACAACGCCCCTTCCATGAAGACTTCTCCATCCAAAGCCTCCTCTGGTGGACAGACGTCATGAACCTCACCAGAACAGTTCCACTTCACTAGCCCTCCCCCAACTAAATCATCTTCACTGACGCCTCGAATCGCGGCTGGGGAGCTCACCTGAACAACCTCGAGACGTCAGGCATTTATCAGGAAGACAAATTACACCACATCAACTTCCTCGAGCTCCAAGCGATCGTCCTCGCTCTACAACATTTCCGCCCACTCATCAAAAACCAAGTGATCCAAATTCAAGCCGACTACACTACAGCCCTAGCTTACATAAGGAAGGAAGGTGGAACCAAGTCGAGACTACTCCATGACTTAACCTCCGAAATCCTCAACTTCTGCATTGCAAACAGCATCACTCTGCTTCCTCTCCACATCCCAGGGAACAGGAACGTCATTGCAGACTCCCTCTCCCAGAAATCCAGAAATCCATCTGCGAATCTCTCTTCACAATGTGGGGCACACCGATGATCGACCTGTTCGCCACCAGGCACAATGCCAGACTTTCCCACTACATCAGCCCGATACACGACGACCAAGCTCTAGCAATCGACGCCCTGACATATCCTTGGAACAACCTGTACGCATACCTGTTCCCACCATTCAAACTACTCCCACAGGTACTACAGAAAGCAGACGAAAGCCAAAGCCTCTTCCTCCTCATAGCCCCATTCTGGCCATCAGCCCCATGGTTCCCACACCTATTGTCTCTCCTGGTAGACACTCCAAAAAGCCTCACCCATCTTCCAGATCTTCTATCTCAACAAAAAGGCTCGAAACTTCACCAAAACCTAAACCTTCACGCGTGGCTACTATCACCAAACTCCTCAAGAAGGCTGGAATTCATCAAGATGATGCCACCTGAATCGCTTCAAAAGTCACCAGAGAATCAACAAACAGAATGTACGACAACCACTGGGCAAAATGGTTTCATTGGTGTTTCACAAGGAAAATTAATCCAATCAACCCCACTCTACCCGAACTTCTAAGATTCTTCACCGACCTTTTCGACATCGACAAACTCAAAGGCTCAACCATTCTCTTTTATCGCTCAGCTCTAAACTCAGTTTTCAAGGCAGCAAACAAGACCAACCTTCTCGATGACTACCGCATTTCGGCCCTACTCCGATCCTTCGAAAACGACCGGCCAACAATGAGAAGATTCGTTTCAGACTGGGACTTATCAATCGTCCTTCAATCTTTAATGGAAGCCCCTTACGAACCATTACAAGACAGCTCCCTTCACCTTCTAACCCGGAAAACCGTTCTCCTCATCACACTCGCAGCAAGCGCCTGTTGTTCCGAAATTCAAGCCCTTTCAGCAGACCCAGCCTACTGCATTTTCGGTCCAAACTTGTCATCAGTAACGCTTCACCCAAGAGCGGGATTCCGTGCCAAGACTCAGAAACCGTCTGAACCACCGAAACCCATAACCTTCCCAGCGCTCTCCACCCTAACAGGTGACGAACCGGAACGTTTACTATACCCCATCCGAGCATTACGCTTCTACCTCGCAAGAACACAACACGAAGACATCCGGAGAGGCAGAAATCAACTCTTCCTTCCAGTAGACCTCCTAACATGAGAAACCTCAGCTGCCATGATATCTCGTTGGATAAGGAAGACCATCGACATTGCATACGACAAGGCTAACTTGAGCAGGGAGAGTGCAGCAGCACACGAGTTCAGAGCAATTTCAACATCATGGGCACTCCATAATGCCCTATGAATAGAAGAGATACTTCAAGCCGCTTCCTGGCGTCACTCAACGACATTCACCTCTCACTACCTGAGGAACATGTCAAGAGAAGAAAAGGGACTACACCGACTGGGACCAATCGTCGCAGCCAGAACCGTGGTCAAACCCCC
>JAHWFP010135105.1:17816-30558 GCA_023313725.1 Lithobius niger | reverse complement strand
AAAAAAAAAAACAACTACTGTACGTACATCTCTGTGGAGAGCACCAAACATTATCAATCGGGTATCCTCGCCATTAAAAGTGAGGGATTTAATGTGTTTGTTGTCTACTCTTCAAGCAAAGAAGATTAAACGTAAAAGTGGGGGAATCCTTAGAATTCAGATGATCACTTGTTTCATTGGCCGAAGCGGCGAGAACAACATTACTGTACTCAACCCACACATTTGAATTTGGTTGCTTATTTGTTTGTTTGTTTGTTTGTACTGTATTATGACGTACTGAAATACCAGGTATGATATGGCACATATCCTGAGTTTGGAATGGAAACGGTGAATCATTACGAGGTATTTAAGAACTGTTTACCCCAAACCTGGGAGGGGGGGGGGCTGTAACTAAAGACTGGTGCATTTCCGGACCCATGTTTATAGGACTTTTTCTTCTTATCTTTGATCACACAGCGGACCCTCAAAATATTTGACACCAATTTCCGAACACCCTGTATATGACTTGTGGATATTTAATAACGCCGAGTGCATGATGTGCGTATTGTATAATGTAATAAAATTATCTCTGTTGTGCAGGCTTTGAATTAGATTTTTCTGTAAGTCAACAGGTTAAAAAAAAAGAGCCGTTAGCACGTTGATTGAATTTATTGCCAATGCCAGCGGTGTTCTACTATGACCTGAAAGACGTGAAGCGCATGCTGGTTGTTATCCTGGTTGTTATAGTGTCCGCGGCCCATCTTGAGTTCGCCCTAGAATGAACACAAATAATCGATTGTACGTGTTTAGTCGCAGAGTGCCTTGTTGATATCCAAAGTAGTTACAACAACAATGGCGGCCGTCGGTTAAAGCCGCCCCCTCCAGGAAGACGTAGCCGATCACAAAATAAGTGCAGGACTCAAGATACGCCGCGCACACTTTAATACGGTATAACGAAGTGAGGTTTAACTCCAAGATTTATGTGAGTCGATCGGGACCAATCACGTCATCGTTGCCTGTAGTCGAGGGTTCTAAAACTCAAGCTCCTTAACCAATTGCTTTGCTTTTCCGAAATTAAAAGCCACAAACAGGACAAACAATTGATGTAAAATTTGGAGCTTATCCTTATTTAAGTGGTGACAGGTATTTAACGTCACTCGGTCGTAAGTTATAAACGCACTCGGATTTAATGTAAACCTGCTTAGCAAGGCCCTTGACATCGCAAAAAAACACTTCTCTTCTTGACACTGGCCTCCATTTTGCTCATCGAGCATTCCAGCGATCACGTTCTAAAACAATTGATGCGTGACGTCACGTTTGGCGGAACCGACCGATTTTGTTGAAATCGGTCGCTGAGTAGTTTGGTGAGTTTACGGAAGTGCTCAGCGTGTCATCGGCCTTATTTATGGGTAACATGCTCACGTGATCACGTGGCGATCACGATACGATCGCTAGCTCGTGTCCTTGTTTCTAAATCGCCATCTCACTAAACGTGTTTAGGTTAATTATCGTGGTGTCAGATCGATACAGAACCAATCTCCCTGGCTCTCTGCGTCGTGATTATACGGTCAGTAACTCTCATGCAATGGAATGTTTGTTGTATAGATCATTAAACAAACACCACTGGGCTACAGGGGGCAGCCATGACGCACTCTTGACACTAACAGCTTTTCAAACAATTTCAAGGGTTCCATCCACATGCCCAGTACTCTATAAAACAACAACACTAAAATAAATACAAACCCTTCGTCTAGGCAATGCCATCCACCATTTAACATTTGCGTAGATTTTATGAAATTTGTAGACGGCAGCCTAGAGAGCAGTGACATTTGCCGCCATTTTGGCACCACATTGGCAGCAGTATGGGTTTTGGAGGGCATAACTACAAGGTGCACTACGTAAAAATGGTGGGAAAAACAACGGAAGAGCGGATTTCTTAGGCTTAAAATAACGTTGTTTTCTCCAACAACAAAAATCACGCGTTTTAGGTCTAAGAAATCACTCTTCATAGCATCGGCTTCAGTATGACGCCCTTCTGTTTCTCTCTGCAGTGCCCCTTGCAGCTAACCCATTAAGGCTCCAGCATAGAGTTATATACAATAATACTAAATCGTGTCACTACTTCTGCAGTTTCTTTCCTTATTGGTCTATCGGTTTTGTTTGCTCGATGTGCGTCGACTGATCGCTTCGTTGTTTCCATTTATGGTAAAGAAACCGATAAAACAATAAAAGTTGGTTTGCAGATCTCTTATTTACATGATTTAAAACTAATGTGTTGTGTGTTTCTTTTTATTTTGCAGGTAAGAAATTCAGATGTACTACGTAGCTGATAAGACCGTCAACTGAAAACGAGTTAGTGATAAATTAATTACACTTGCTGTTATGTTTGTCCTCTTGAAAATATGTTGTTTCCTAAGGAAACTTGGAAATTAGCCAACAGCGAAAATTATACACTAGAAATAACGTAGTTCAGTAAGCCACCTTTATGCACTTGTATATACGTTTCATCGGAGTGGCATGACCCGGATTCGTACCGGCTACCCAATTCGCCCCCAGATCACTTGCATAGCGCCTTAATCGCTATGGCCACATCCTCCACTGGCATAAAGATAACTCACTGAACCCGTTATTAAGGTCACAACCGTGACCAGGACTCCATTCGACCGAAATTTGCTCGGCCATAGGCAATGGAGAGGGAAGACAAATCATACACTCATAAGGCTCAATAAAGGAGAAATAAATAGACATAAATCGCTGGAAATATATTTCTAGTGTATACTTTTCGCTGTTGGCTAATTTCCAGTTTTCCTTAATTTTATTTCCAGCGATTTATGTCTATTTATGTTGTTTCCGTTTGTGGCAGATTTCTTACAATCATGAAACCTTAGTAGAAATTACAGACCTTGTTGCGGACTCCTTAGTCGCCGTATTGCAAATGGGTTCCTGTGTTACGGAGGCAGGACTCCGTAGGAACCTTAGTATTCAGAGCTAAAGAAATAATTTTAGTAGGCTTAATATTGTAGACCTTGTCATAGTTACAGTTGTTTAGAAGTTTTCAAAGTTTACTATACCTATGGTTGGCCTTTTAGGCTGTTTTTTTTTTTAAACTCATTCAAGCAAAAAATTTAAAGCGTAAAGAACGAAGGACACGAAACAACGTAAATAATGGGTCTTGGCAAGTCCAACTTGACTTTTGGTCTCAGTTTCGCCCCGAACCCGAGACCGAAACTAACAGATTAAAATGAGACCGAAACATGACGTCTACGCGACAAGAATGCAAGCCGAAAAGTCTTAACCCGCTCTTGTCCACTATTATTATTAGTTATTATTTATTATTGTGTATTTATATTAATTTTCTAATTTTTATTCAGTTAAAAAATGATCGTCTATGCTTTTGGAAAACGATACGCCTACGTCGTTATCACCGTCACTCACCTCCGAGTGTTCCATCCTTAAATACGACAGCTGACATTTTCCTCCCTTAGATCGGCCACATCTGCCTCCCCTTCCTCCGTTTCGAAATTCTCTTCATGCCTTTATCAAGATCACAGCTAAAATACGTGCACTCAAGAGAAGTAGTCCACATCACTCCCAGCCATTACACCCTGCATTGCATAATTTCCGGCGTAATGACCGGAAGTGATGCGAACGAGGTCTCTGAAGAGATTAAACAGAACGGAAAGAGAAGGGTTTAGTTAAATAAATACGGATGCAGGCCTATTTACGTTGCCTTTTGGATTTAAATGTCAGACTGCCTGAGCGGGGAATTGAGCCCACGACCCGTTGAAACCAAAGACGTAAGTTCTACCGCTGTGTATAGGACGTGTATTATGTATAGGCCGTGTCTGTATGGTTCATCGGTTGAACTTAAGCCCTTGGTTTCAACGGTCGTGGGTTCAAATCAAAGGCAGTTTGACAGTTAAGTCCAAAAGGCAATGTAAATAGGTTTGCATCCGCATTTATTTTGTATCTTAAGACGAGACATTTAACTGTAACCGTATTTTTAAAAAAATCCAGTATATTTTCGAAAATTAGGAATACTGGAGCCTGTAGCAGATACCATTTTGGAGTGGTCGAATTTAACAGAAATATTTCCCCAGAAGTTGGAGCAAGTATGGGGCATGGAAAATCCCATCACCCCTCCCCCTTACCCCCATGAAAGCAAAAGTGAAATGCAATCAAAAGGTGCATAGGCATTTGGTATGACGACTCCAATCTCTTTCTCGCCGAGTATGCAACATGTATTAACACTGGCGATAGCCAGTGTTAGTAAGGGTCGACCTAGGACCTCTGTGTTAAACTCCCAACTTTGAGAGCTTATAACTCCGTCAAAAGTAAACATCTTTAAACCAAATTTGGAATCTAGCCTTGACTAGTAAAGGCCTGTCTGCAGTCCAAAAATTGTGAAATTCGGTCCAGCCAAACCAGAGATGCAGAGAGGGGCCAAATAGACAACTTCTTGTTCAGCTTCTTCTTGTTGTTGTTGTTCTGGGGATACTTTCGTCTGTCCTCTCTACAGGTCAAACCATTTGTCCTATAAAGCTGGTTCTTCGCTCATTTTACAGATATTGCTCTGTAGATGTGCCCTTTTCATAAGGCCTTTTCTAATTGGTCAAGTGGTTCAGGGGTTACGGAGCTCTAAACCACCAGATTGATTGTTTTACATTGTTTTAAACATTGTTATTATGCAACAATACCAATTAGCCAACGCCAGCTGCAAGACATAGACTGAAGATTAAAGGATTTGTTTCTATTGTTACCAGTGGCGATAGCCAGATTAGTAAGGGTCAGCCTAGGGTCTCTTGTGTTAAACTATCAGCTTTGACCGTCAACTGCACTGTTTTACAGTTTAGCTGCAATTCTAAAAGTAACACGAATTAATAAACAAAAACGGAACGTTAAATGTTTAGAGTAAGGATCTAAAAGTCAAAACCTAGAAGGAACACGGACAAGCTTTGACAGTCAGGGTCTAAGTATAAAATTTTTTCAGTAAGAGGCTGGAAAGCATTAGATCCTTACTACCCGGTGGTCAGCAATAAATACATTTTGACGAAAAACTGGAAATCCTCCTACAATGACCCATGTGATGATCAAGTGGTAGTATGGTTAAACGTTTCCTGCTGTGCTTTACGTTGGAAATTATTATAAATTTTTCAATTTAGTAACATGCCAGCATATTCGTAGCAGAGAGCATTATGGTAATCCTCTACCATAAATCTACGAAATATAATGAAAAATTCTAAAGCATCAAAAGACAAAATTCCAAATTGTGCTATTAAAGTTCCATAGCAATATTCTAAGAACAAAGAAAACCTGCTACAACCGTTCATACACATCACGTTCATTCCGAAGAGACTAAAACTAATCTAACCACCGGGCAGTAAGGGTCTAATGCTTTCCAGCCTCTTACTGAAAAAATTTTATACCTAGACCCTGACTGTCAAAGCTTGTCCGTGTTCCTTCTAGGTTTTGACTTTTAGATCCTTACTCTAAACATTTAACGTTCCGTTTTTGTTTATTATACAGTATGTCTCAGAAGACTTCAACCAGGTATAGGCCTATGTGGTATAGGCCTATACAGTGTAGTATAGGCCTATACTACACCAGAAGAAAGTCCTAGGTTCGAGTCCTGAGTTTACTGCGAGTGAACGTCTATTGTGGAAGACATTTGCTACTCCCATTAGGTGCATATTTTTCTGATAGTTGGCTGATTTGTACACCTTAGGCCTAATATGATATAGGCGTACATCGTATAGGCCTACACTGTATAGGCCTATACCATATAGGCCTACCTAGTTCAGGACTTCTGAGGTACAGTATATCGGAGTATGAACGGCTGCAGAGAATTTTACTTTTAATTTCTGAAGATCTCCTGTAAGTAAAATGGTTACAACACCTTTCCCAAGTACCGTAACCGAGTCCCCCCCCCCCCGGCACCATGTTTGTTAAACACTTCCCCGCCCATGTCAGCGGTTCTTATCGTTTTGACTGTTGCCATTCAAGTCAGCGTTCGTTCACCTCCCTCATTCATTCCGTTTATTCCATGTCCGCCCACGAATTCCTTGACGGACTCGAACCATCGACGCACCAATGGTTCGTGCGACTGCATTCAAGCGTTCGTTCGTCGTCTGCTTCGGCGTCTGAGATGAGGTCGGGGGAGTGTGTGTTGGCGTCTCCTTATTGGAAGGTCGTCTCATTTTCATCGGAGTCATTCCCACCCCCGAACTCCCTCTCGCCGTCAACCTCCACCCTCAATTCCACCGCAATCTTCACCAAAATTCTCGCCCAACAACAGAAAAAAAAAAAAACCTTCATTGTAGCGAGAAAATGGTGGCGCGCCTGCGTCCCAATCAGCTTCGATTTCCGGAACGCGCGTTCCTAATTTGCCATTCCGTCCCTTTAAAACACCCACGCCGCACACCAGGTGCATATTTTCCAATAAAAATCAGTGGTACTAAAAAGACTGTATAGTTCAGTGGCACAACGTTGTATTATTGTATATAACTCTATGCTGGAGCCAGTAACTGGGATAGCTGCAAGGGTCACTGGAGGGGGAAAAGAAGGGCGTCTTACTGAAGACAATACTGTTAAGAATGGATTTCTTAGGCCTATAATGCGCGATTTTTGTTGATTTGTTGGCAGTTGCTGACATTTTTAAGCAAGTGGATTCTTTATTTTCCAATTACAACCTAGCAGCATAAGGGATTGGAGAAAACAACGCTGTTTTAAGCCTACGAAATCTGCACTCAAAGTACTGCCTTGACTAGAAGTGCCGTTGTTTAACCCTCCATTTCAATCTAGTGCCCCTTGTAGCTACCTCTCTTGTAGCCAGTATGACGTCACATGACGCTGCTCTATAGCACAGAATCATTAAAAATCGTAACTCCTCTTGCTTGGTCAACCAATCTAATCCATCCCTAAAGTTATACATCCCACAACACGATAATTTTATTAATTAAAACCTTAAAAGAAATTGAATTGTATATTTTTTAGCTTTCTCTTTTTTTTTTTGAATAAGGCCGATAAAAATTAATCAAGTGGTTCTCAGGAGTGGTACTAAAAAAATTGACGCGAGCTGGCGGTGTTTTTTTTTTTACGTTTTATTCGTGATTTTTCAGATGCGGGCGATGGCCTTTTTTTTTTTACCAAACAAAATAAAATCAGCAGCTTACATCTTGTTGTGGAGGACAATATCTATGTTTTAATTAGCAGAGTGATCGTGCAAAAGTTGCACATTCGATGAAAGTCATTCTTTACATCCAAGTTTTTTGTTGTGACATGCCTCTGAGAGACCCTTAGATTCGTTTCGAGGCGTTCATGTGAATGCAGCAAAGATATGATGTGGTCATCGGCTCCAGAAAATGTTTTATGACAGTGCTGATGCGTGATCGGAATTTTTTTTTTCAATTTTTGGACAATGTCATAAAAAAAAAACGTTTCATGCGCTGAGAAAAAACCCATTCGTGTGCACCCGAGAACCACTTAATATATATAGCTAACATGGCCGTAGGAAGCGGTACGGCTGGTGCGGCATTTGCCGTACCACTTTTCGGCAAATACTTTTTATAAACCGACACACAAAATACAGCCACTGACGTCAACGCTTTGAAGCAACTCAGCCACTGACGTTACAAGCCGCTTCAAGCCACTGAGTTTGAAGCGGCTCTGTGACATGCACTGTGACATGAAGGCTTTCCTGCCGAGCTTTGATGTACAGCAGCTAACCCGCTAGCTCTTTATTTTCTAATCCCACCGCTGCTACTCCCTTACCCTACGAAGGACAATGTGCCCTAGAAAATGTTTTCTTTTGGAGGGGGGGAAGTCAAAGAATCGCTTCAAAACATGGTGCTATCTAAAATAAGCTTCAACAGGTGATCAACAATCAACATTGAAGACAGCCATCCAATTGCGAATTTCTCAAAACCCCGGGCGATGCCGGGTACGACTGCTATACTATTTAAACAGCTCGTGGTACCCTTGCCATTTAAATAATTATGATGTTCATGAACTTATTGCAAAAACTAAAACTTTTTTAAGTGTATTTGTACTACTAATAGCCAAGGGAGAATTTAACCAGGCAGTCTCTTCGATATTCGTTCTTAGCCGGTCAAGGTGCTACGAAAATAACCAACTCGAGCGTAAAAGTTCCTTTATAATATTGTCATGACAACGAAGAAAAAACTCAAACAATAAACGTTCCCGTGACTTGAATGTCAAAAAAAAAAAAATGTGAATGTGTCTCAGCGCACGCAAGGTGAGCAGAAAAGAATAATAAAGCAAGCAAGAGGGCGGACAAGAAAAAAGTGAGCGGACAAAATGATTTTACTGTTTATTTTTTTTTTTGAAATTGTGACGAAACTGACGTCATCGTTCAGAAAGTGGGAAAAGTGTGTAAAATTTATAACTGGGTGTAGCTGGCACGAAACGGTAAAAGCCAATTAAAGATACGCCACCGGCCAAGGTCACTCGTGTGAAAGGGATAGATAGACATGCGTGGTTAGTCACTGAAAAGATTGGGAATGATTAGTAAAAGGGATAAAACGGGCAGACTGCTCTTTAAAAAGGAACTAGCTGAAGCCCAGTGTTGCGAACGGTGCATCAAACACCACCCGTGCATTGGGACGGTTTGCTCCAAGGTCTTTGTCCTCCCGCTTGTCCAAAGACCTTGGGTTTGCTCTCTCATGTGTTTGTTGCAGAAGGCGTGTATTCCGTCTACGTATTTTTACTTTGCTCACTCAATCAGCGCCTACCCTGCCCCCGGACTCCATGCATATGTATTTCAAGCAGAAATAAAGAAATACGCCTCTGTACAACAACGTACAAACCTTTAGCCTGCCGGGTTTGTCTTTTTTTTTCTGGGAGAAGCAAAAAGTATAAACAGCTTTTTCAACATTAAACCGACTTTCACACTAATCCTTTTACTTTAATCGTCCACAAAGACAGAACTTTTACAAAGCGGGTAATGCCTCATTCAGTATGATGTGGCTTGTCTCGACGTCACCTAGCACGGGCCTGACCCGTCCCCAGACTCGCGGCAGAAAGTAAACAGCGTTTGCAATGTTTAATCTTCACTAATCCTTTAATTTTAATCATGCACAATGACAGAACGTGTAGCCAGCGGTTTAATATTAAGTTTAGGTTTAATATTAAGTTTAATATTAAGTTGCATATACCTATAGCATTGTTTTAAGTTGTTTGGTTCATATAGATGGGGTTGACTCCCTGGTCACGGCCCTTAGTGTCACTAGTATTTTAATCGTCCATAAATACAGAACCCTTAGAACGCTGTTAATGACTCAGTTTTCTGTGGCTGGTGTTCGTTCCCTGCGCGGGACGATTGGTTTTTGTAAGGCAGCCGGCGTCTAGTGTAACATTTCTTGTTCGTTCTCCTCCCCCTCCCCGCCTCTCCCTCTTCCTAATGCTCCCCGTGTTTCCATCTTGGTGAGTGGGCGCCAGTAGTGGCCATTTTTTTTTTGTCTATGAGTTAAGAAGGAACAGGTTCTGCAGTTTGTGCTGTTTATTCGGTTTGGGTGTTGAGTAGGTTAGATGGAGTCTTAGGGCCACCGCGCGGCCAACGAGAATGCTTACGGTGTATGTAACAACGCGTACTTGGCCGCAGCTGCCAGCCTGTCGCCGCGGCCACTGGGATCTCGGGCGGCGTGCAGGCGGCCAAAGGGCGACCGTACACTTACTCCGTATTCATTTTTCACCACGTGATCAAGAATTATCAATGAAAAACGGACGTGGCCGCTCAGAAACTGGCCTGGAGCAGGAAGGTAAGACACGCAATTGCAATCCCAGTCGGCCTTGGCTTGAGAAACACACCTCAATCCTGGCTGCAATGTTGTTTACTCGCTAACGCTTGCGGAATGGCACGTGCTTGATACAACAAATTTTGATATTTTTCACACGTATTTAAAAACCTACGCAGCTTAATTTCTAACGTAAATTTTCCGCATAAAGTCCTAACCACCAAGAAGGCAATTTCGTGCAAAGCGATGCGTTACTACGTGCCTACAAAGTCTAATTTACTGCATTCATATATGATTGGTGTTGCGTTTGTCGATGGATTTTGACGTCGTTCTCACACCACCCCGCGTCCTGATTCACCCAGTCTGGTTTGGCCTTCAGTAAAAACTGTCAACTGGAGGCAAGGTCGAGTGGAACGATGGTATACAGAAGGTTGGTCCTTCTCCAACTCATTAAGTCATTTTCCCCATCTCTATTGCGTGTAACGTCACTGGCTCCGGTCTGGTTTGGCTTGTGCGCATGTGCGCATGAGCTGCATTGTGACGTCAGTGAAGGCAGCAAAATCAACAGCCAATGGAAAAGCAATATGCAAAAACGTCGGAAGAGACCCCCTGACTGGAGGTATATGGGCCCGCGACCCAGAACAAGTGGTGGAACACGGAGTAGAATAGTATTTTGGAGATTCCACCAGTCGTGTCGCTCCTGGTATGGTGTAAAATTAACTGAAATTCACGGAAGTAAAATGTGAAGCACTGGATCGCCGAAAGGACAGGCCAGGGTCGAATATATAGGTAGTGCCACTCTTTTTCCGACAACAGTAAATATTTAGATGAAACTAGTAACTGCTTTCAAAGATTTGCCACCAGAGGCCGCTGTCGTCAAGTAACAGGAAGCGCAAAGCATCATGAGGATCAAAACTATTTAGCGTCACGAAAACAAAGTGATCACGATGGGAATACAAAATTAATAAGTTAGATTAGGACTTTCAAATAATTTTGAGAAAGATCAGAACTGGCTGATCAACTTTTATTTTTTTTCAAATCCAACATTCAATTTTAAAACGGGTTCTCGTTACGAGTACAGCTAAGTATGGTTTTATATTCCAAGAAGCGTGAGGAGTGGCCGTTCAGGCTTAAGCTTCTTCCGTGGTTCAAGTTTTTGTTTTAACGAACTATATATGGTTTGAATCGAACACAAAATAAGTTCTTAACTTCGGATGTTGCTCACGCACGAGTATTTCCTCAATTTCCGCAGGTATTGCCGCTATTACCATGGCGGCCATTTTTTATTTCAAGTTTCGCCTCGTGCGAGCACCTTACATGTGCTGCCTTCTGGTGTCCTTGATGAAATCAGGTATTATTTTATAACATTTTTTCAGAAAAGCGTCACTACGTAATAATCTATCCTGGAACAGGCGTATAGGCGTCATTGAAATGAAAAAAAACACTGCTTGCCTGTACGAATGAACTTATTGCAAACTTAGCCGCTGTTTGATTGTGTTACCCCCTCCCCCTCCCCAGTCGGTTAGCACCGCTGCTCCTCTAACCAGAATAGATCGCTGAGATTATGGCGGTCTGGACTATTGTTTTATTTGAACAGCCAACAGCTAGGGCTGCTGACCTTGAGTTTAAACCTTAGCCAGAGCACTGTCTGGATCTTCGAGATTTGGACGAGTGCGGAAACTCGGAGGGGGTGTTCCATTTGTGCCAGAATGTGTTTCCTGGCATTAGTGACTCGTCTATTCAACCGTATTAACTAATTTGCGTGTAGTAAAATACATGGGGTAATTCGCATACAGTTTATAGCGAACGAGAATAAGGGCGCGTTTATGCAACGACTCGCCTTTGCATTCTTACAGCTAGAAGTTGGAAATTATCTGAAATTCCAACATGGCGGCGGTTTATGTCTGCCAGCTCGCAACGAAAAAAGTCAATATGCGAGTTCAGAAGCGACTGGGAAAATCGCTTCGTCAGGAGGAATTCTTTATTTTGTTGTCACGCATTATAAGACTGCAAGCATTTACTCAAATGACGTCGGATTTAGCTAATCCACACAGCGTTGTTACCATGACAACGACACAGTTGCCACCGCGATTAAAGTCTAGCTGCGAAAATTCAAAGGCGAGTCGCTGCGTAACGCAACGACTCACGTTCGCATTCTCGCAGCTAGAAGCTAGAAATTATCTGAAATTCCAACATGGTGACGGTTTTAGCTCTGCCGGCTCGCAACGAAACGAGTCAATAATTGAGTTTAGAAGCGACTGGGAAAATTGTTTCATCCGGAGGAATTCTTTATCTTAGTGCCACGCATTCTAAGACTGCAAGCATTTGCTCAAACGATGTCGGGTTTAGCTAATCCAGGAAGTGTTGTTGCCATGGCAACGACGCCTTTGCCATCGCGATTAAATTTCAGCTGCGAGAATGCAAAGGCGAGTCATTGTGTAAACGCGCCCTTCCTTACACCTATGACTATAATTTGCCAAACATCCCGATGAAAGGCTACCATTCATATAACGTGTGAGGAATTATGCAGATGATACAATTGGGGCTTCCCTGCACGGCTTCTAATAGCCTGCTGGGAAAATGGACTTGCGGTAGTAATATAAATAAAGCAGACTTATTCCATTTTATTAAACGACGGAAGAAAAGCGAGATTAGGATATATAAAACCGAGTACTGACTCCTCTGGGTTTATTTAAAACCCTAAGCGCCCTTGGGGAAGCGGGGTGGAGGACAAATAAACTGGAGTATTGTTTGAAATAAACGCACAAGGGGCCACTTGGGGGGGGGGGGGGGGGGGGGGGGGGGGAAAAAAAAAAATGGATAAATTCCTCCCCCCCCCCCCCCCGCGAAGGGGTTCTTTGTGTTTGTAATTAACCCAACGGAATCACTTAATAATAATATAAGTTTGTTGCAAATGCAACCGTAATGGCAAGGACCTAGTGGCCATTGACTGCCATCCGATGTTAAAACAAAAAATTTTGTAATTTACAAAAGTTAAAGCATTTTGTCTT
>JAHWFP010135104.1:15513-28366 GCA_023313725.1 Lithobius niger | reverse complement strand
GGGGAAAGAGCAACATTTTCAGTGGAAGATGTAAATAAACTAATAAAAGTAGGCACTGCTTTTCCGACTCCTGCATTCAGAGGTCTAAAAAGTTAGGTGTCTTAAAACACTATTCATGATCGGTTAATATTGGGTTTGGACCGCCGGAATCATGTTCTGCATTCCTCGAATAGAATTCTTTTTAATGGTTTTTGTCTTTGCTTTTTTAATGTTTTTTTTTTAATTCATAACTTTATCGTCATTTGACATAAAGTTAAAATTTCGTTTTCAAAATATTATTTAAGATAACTTTAATTTTAATTGTTTGAATTATTTATGCATAAAAAATAGTAGTTACAAAACCAATAGATGAAGAACACATTGAAGCCAACATCGGAAAATGACCAGTGAGGTCATTTAATTGGTCCTCCAACTCCACCATTATGCTAAGTCGTGCACCAGGGGAGATAAGTAGGTAATGCCATTCTCGAAAAAAGTGGGGTAAAATAGCACCTGGTTTCTTCAACGTCACCAGAGTGCGCAACGTGACAGTCTCTCCAAGACAGCACAGATCGTGCCGAAAAAGCAAACCTATCGGAGGTGGCAGAAAACTTGAAATAAAAAAATGGCGGTATTGATGGCGTCATTCAACCATGGTAATAGCGACAATACCTTCGGAAATTAACGATGTATTTTTGTGTGGGCAATATAACGCAATGCCGCAAAGGCACACGCAGCGTCTGTTTTACAATGTTGCGAGGCTTTCGGTGTTTGTCCATTATAACGCGCATTGATCCCTCGATAGAAAAACACGAGTGCCACTTCGTTCGCTTTTGTAGATGAAAGGGAAGTTTATCTAACAATGCACAGACACGAGTGCCAATTCGAACCATACGTTCAACAAACGAGGGCATAATGCCAACAAAACCATGCTGAGTTATGCGACCCTTTGTTGTCAATAATGCTTAAACAGTTCTTGACGTTTGCTGAACAAATTGCCCCCGTTTTGCGGGCATTATACGAAAAGTGGGGCAATATGTTCAACAATCGGTAAAGCATTGTTTAACCATTGTATACCAGGTCACGATATTGCTCAGACGGCCATTATTTGGAGTTGGACTTATTCTGTGTTTAATTCAAACCGTTTTCGTAGAGCCTTAGGGCTTCGTCTGGCAGATGACCAGGAGTGGTTAATACTCGCTAAAACCCTTTGAACCCTTTGTTTTCAGTTCATTAAGTTCAAGAAATTTGAACCAACAATGACGATTCAACCCAACTGGCTAGCTTCTCTTAACACAAAAACATGGTTGAGCGGTCATCGTGGTTGAGTAGTGAGAGTGCTCAGCTTGGTTGCTGGAGGTTTGCGAATCTGGTCGAATCCCTGGAAAGGGGACCTTGGTAAAGTCCCCGCCAGGACTGCCGACCAGGGTAGCGTGAGAGGCTACCATGCTCCTTCAGCGGCTATGGGAACTATTCTGACCAATTCTGGACAATCCTTTGTCCCCTACGATTATCGGAGGTTTCCCGGAACGAATCCCTGGGTTGGCACCTCCCTTTACCATATATTTCTTCTTCTCTAAAAGTCTGGTAATGTTCAAAATTGAGCCGGTTCAGCCAAATAAGCATTAAATTGCTTCGGCTGCCTTAAGGCTAAAAAAAAAAGAAATTAATTAAAAAAAAAAAACCATGGCAAACAATTAACCCCCACGAAGTTCAAACTTTTCTAAGTGTAGTCGCCTTTTTTCCCATTATTGGTAAAACTCGACTTGTCTTGCCCCAAAGCCAGCGTTCTGAAGAACCTCCTTTCTCCTTCCCCTTTTCCAACAGTAGGTTGATGACAGAGCGGCTTCGTGTTTGACTTCTTCCGCAGCCAAGAGAGCTGAAGCAAGATGCAGTAAAATCAGCAATTTCTTCTCTGCCGTAACCCATTTTGCTGTTTTGCTGCAACCTCTATTTTGCCCGAATGATAGCAAGGCTTTCTTCTTCTATGGTCGAGTATGGGGTTTCGTGCTCGAACGGGTTCACGTCTTTATTTCGCCACTTTCTATTGGCTAATCGAGCATGCAGTAGCAGGAAAGGTGGGGGAAAGTAATGGTTGGTTGGTCTGCAATTTTTTTTCGTTTTCAGTGGAAGGTTTTTGAAGACTTTAGGCCTCTTGGGGCGCAGATCGACAATGAAATATCAAGTACGAAAGACTTCTTTAACTTTAGGATTGCCAACGTTATCTATGAACTATACGAAGTCATGATTGCTCAAGTCGGTTTCTCTAAACTAAAATGAATTAGGCTGTATTAGTAATTTTGTTTTATTTCCAGCATACATATGTATTTAATTACATGCTCCACGTTGTTTGTAATCTGATATACGGTTTAGAAATTCGATCTGTGCAGTCAAAACAATTTTTTTGGATGCAATTTTGGCCGCCATCTTGAATTTTCATAAAACGTGGGAAGGTTAATGGCAGCATTCAAACCCTTTAATCCCGGGAAGAACTCAATGACTTTGTAACTTATGTACTTCTAGGTGGCAACTAGCAACTGCAGATGATGTGAATGTGTTCATTCAATCGGCTCATTTGTGAGGAATGTGCCAATGTGCCACAACACCTACACCAACTTTACTAAGTAGTATTACTGTAATAACAGTTATTGTGGTGCATATGTTAATAGTGGAATTTACACATGGTAATCACTGTTTAATCGTGTAATACTTAACAGATCTATAGGTTTAGGCCGTTTGGCAGTAGCAACTGCCTAGCAAGAAATATGAGCAAATTCGACCAACTTTAACTATGCCATGATTATTGTTGTAATCATACATGTTATTAAAATCCGATTATAATCAAAATAATCTTGATTATAATCAAAACTAGAGGAAGCCCGTGTTATGCACGGGACCGGTCACATTTCCCGGGACATTTTCCCGACGACTTGTCAGATTGACCGCTCTCATGCCTGGCTCCTTTTTGGCTGGACGTAGAGTGGGAGAGTACATTTTCAATGCGGGCGCGAGGAGGGAAGAAGGGGTTTTCCTTTATGCTTTCCTTTAGGCTTTCCTTTTAGCCGGCCTCCGATATTATTCTAAAGATAATCTGATTAATTGGATGATATTAAAATAATCATGGTTATTTCCACCCCTGCTGGCTGTTGGTTATTTTCTGTACGTAGCTGCTCATATTTGCTATGTCTTGGGTTGCGTAGCAGAAGAACTCAGTCCTCTACCAAAGAGACAGCTCTCCGCCTTCTAAATCAAATAACTAGATTTGGCCAAGAGTGGCGCCCATGCCATCCGTAGGGCTTTGCAACTGACGGCTCCATGTAGCTGAAATCGAATTGGTGAAATGAACCAATCAGAGAAGACAAGATGGCCTCATTCTCTCCTTCCAAGACGCTCACGTACTCGGAAGTTATCCGTTACCTAGGAAACGAATTCCATCTTCGAGTATAACCTTGTAGAATCAGATAAAATGTGCGTACATGAGTCCAAGACATTAATTTTTCATTAATGGTACCAGTGGCTTTATGTCACGAAATATAAGTTGCCAGTGTGTTTTTTATCTGGTCCTGTGCCTAATTGTGCCAAATGTGTGTTTTTAATGGTTTTGCGTATAACCTTCCTGTGTGCACTTCTCTCTCTCTTCTAAAGTTAGAAGATAGCAAGTTACACACTGTGTAGGTTTTAGGGGTGGCATGGTATGAAAAATTGTTATTCCAATAACAAGTTTTAAAATTATTGCGATAATCGATTATATCTCGATATAACAAATTTTGAGGCTGGAATAACCATTTTAATTTTGTCAATTAAAAAAACCTTGGTTGAAGCCAACAGTGCAACCTTCACGAATGTGAATTGTGTGGCACTCGCCATGTGTCCAGTAGACATGAAAATGCACTTGCCATTATCCATTGCTTCCTCACCTTGTATGCTTTCTCCAGGCCTGGGGTGTGACCTGTCTGTTTCGTATTTGGTGGTGATGCGCCGGTGTTAATACAGTGTTGGACTACGGAATTTGTTGTAACCTGCAATTTAACATTCGATGTATCGGCCGTGATTTCGGCTTTGTTTTGCAATCCTGTTTTGACCAGATTTGCTAGCATTTGCTTCACCCATCACGCCCAAGAAATTGAAAAGAAAAAACACGAAATCACTAATACTACAGCTCGTGAATAATACAGTTTCACTCGAGTTTGCGTCAATTTTTCTAATTAAATATCCAAAATTTGTATAATGCAAGGTAAGGGTCATCTCATTTTGTCAGTTTGGCATAATCTTCTTTCAAAAATGGGGAAAACGACTTTTCAGAAGCCTACTTTTGCAGATCATAAATCTTTCCCATCCATCCTTCTCACAAATTTGAGGCATTCCCATCATATTTCAGCAGCAGATGGCCATAAATGCGACATTTGAAGATCGCTTCGCTTTACGTCCCAAGTCCAAACGACCTCTTCAGGAGGCCTTTGATTGCTCGTCGTTTTGTAATCGTCAGGTTGCCTCCTTTTAAGACGTCGTAACGACGAAAACGGCTGGAAAGTCCCTCCGCCTCCATCTCTGTCCGAAAATGTTCTTCTGCGTACATGGGGCAAACCGTCCGACCGTTGGGAATTCGAATAGCGGAACATGGGAAAAGAGGGGACTTTTGTGGTTTCTTCTGCCTGGGATCCATTGCTGAGTGACGGCACACGGCAATCAGGTTTGCCGGGGAAAGTGACATGCCGACTCGCTTATCGGGAATCCCCGTTACGACCCAAGTCGTAGATAAGGGCAGTTCAGGGTCGTAAGGAAGATACTACTTTCCCTCCCTCCTTTCCCCTACCGTCACTTCGCCTGTGGCAAATGTCTTATTTTTGCCAATCGGAACAGATTGGCAGCATCGTCTCATTTCCGCAAGTCCCTTGTTCCACATCGTCGATTGGATCAAATGGGGGTTCATTTCATTTCTGGGAATAGAAGATGGTTGGTATGCACCCCTTCTCTTTCTATTCAACGAGGAAGAGTTACAAGTCGGGATTAAATAGTTGGGACCATAAAGTTGGTCTTCTATGGGGTCGTATAGTGTAGGATTACATCCCATTTCAGAAATGGAGATTTTTTTTTCTGTTCAGAATGGCTGAATTTATGTTCGTGCGTAAAAGTTCCATTAAAGGATATGAGGGAAAGAGGTTTTGATCATCATGTCGTTTGCAAATTTTGTAGAATCAGAAAACCTGATGGGAGGGTTTCTAACTGCTATTTGACGTTCAGACTCAGAGTCATTGCTTTAATAAGAAAATTCATCTGCTTTGGATCGAAAGAACTACAGTGCAGAGAACTAAGAGTGCAAAAACATGTGAATATCACACTGGTAGACTCAACAAAACTACTGTTAGAGTCTACGAATGGGATGTTTACGGATTTTTTTGCACTCGTAGTGGAAGAAAATGTGGCGTCATACAGTCAGTTTTCTGAAAACACAATGTGGAACAAAGTATAGCAACGGTTAAGAAATTAGTGCAAATACCACGTTGGTAGTTGAACAAATTTGTTGAATTTGAAGCTGCGCATTAGCTAGTTACTTGTAACGCGAATCAACGTTACTGAGGGCACTTTTTCTCCATAAAGAACACGTTACCACATTTTAATGTTGAGGTTTTCTTCGTTACTGGACCCAAGACACCCGATATAAACGATTTGCAAAGATTTCTACCGCATGGGGAATTTACACCAGTATGCTGAAGTCGGGTATAAGATTGTTTCAGTTAAAAAACACAGTCTACTATTGAGGTCGCCTTTTTTTCCATCATCAAAAAAGGGTCAAAGGGTTTTAGCGAGCGTTAACCGCACCCGGTCATTTGCCCGACGAAGCCGTAAGGCCCTATGTCTGTTTTCATCATCAATCCATCTTTTAACAATCGGAGGATCTACTGTTACTTGGCGGCGACGCACTAGCGTGTGTCTAGATCCTTTCAACCGGTTAATATTATTTTTATTATAATTTTTTTTTTATCTTGATTATGATTGACAAATGGTTTCGGCCAAGCTTTAAACTGCGATGCATTACTTTATTTTTATTATTAAGAAACATTGACAGTGATACCCGGTTTTTCCCCTCATCACTTGTCCCTCACGTTTGGCGATGCCATCGGGGACCTTTGTGTCCCTGGTAGGTCTAACCTTGGTGGTAAGGCATTCGTGACCCCAACCCAATACCATTTACCCTTCCTCTGTAGCTGGGCCATCGTCTTCGTTTTAAACTCTTAAAATCTTAAACTTTTGGGATTTTTAATTTTTTGTTTAAACTTCGGATGGCAGTCAGTGACCACCAGGTCCTTGCCTTTCCGGTTGCGTTTGCAACAAATTTATTATTATTTTGTTCCGTATCTGATGGTGTTTTACGCTAGGATTTTAGGTGCGAAATGCTTTCTCAGTTGCTAAATAGGTAAATCAGTTGACAGCGACACTGAATCCGAATCATTTTACGAATGAGATATTACTTCGACTGACGTGTGGATTTTGCAGATTGCAAAATAATACCTAGCAGTGTGCTATGTCGGCTACAACCTATTAGCAAATTATTGTAGTGCAACAGTACAAGAGGGGAGGGAAGCCGGAAGAGAGAGTATGGCCCGTCCATGGTCAAAATTCCGGGAACTGTGGGAGGGGGGGTGCAGGGCAGTGGATTGTGTCAATTTCTATGGGAAGGGGTCCTGAAAATTCCAGGTATTGCGGGAGGGGGTGGTCAGAGGTGTGTTGAACAAGGACCTGAACCCATTTCTATGGTATTGCATCATGATATTCTAAGAAGAAGCGAGGGGTAGTAGTAGGAATGTATGGGGTGGGGTCCTGCTGTACTGTCACTCTGGACCATTTTCACTGGTAATGAGTGGCAAACATTTTTATTTTGCATACTTTGTAATTGTAGTAATTTAATTTAACTGGATGATTATATATATATATATATGTATTCCTAGTAATTCATTTCATAGATTTTACGAAAAATAAAAGTTGTTGTGTTTGTTTACTTGTAGCTGAAAATGAAAGCCAGTTCTGTTTGGTTTGGGTAGGTTTTGCACAAAGGAGAATGCTGAATGGACAGCTGTAGGGAATGACCAGTTAAAACCCATCCCTCTTTCCCCTTTGTTATACTCTAGAGAGACAGCCTTGCTCGGTAGTGACCTTCATTTTATTGTTTGTGAACAAATGGGGGTTTGGGATTGAATTGTATCCATGTTTTTTTTCTTAATTCTATATTTGATTTATTTATTTATTTATTTTTTTTTACTAAAATGATGGGTATTGCACTTACAAATGTTTCGTTTTGTTCTGAAGTAAGGCTGAATCGGTCAGTGGATATTTTCGTAATGTTTAACTGGAAAAGATCACGGCTAGGCTTTTAGCTGGTTTTAACCGGGTAGGAGGGGAGAAGAACAGAGATGGATGGGTGTTTTACCTAGAAAAGTTTTGAAATCTTTTACTTCTTGGGAAAGAAACGGTGTAATGTACAAATAAAAGCATGGAGGATTTGTACTTGGAATTTTGTACTGTTCTTGTACTGTTCTGAACCAAGTTTGAACCGGTCAGTAGCTTTCGTAGAAAAGAGTATGTTTGGTTTTAACTGGTTGGTGGGGGAAAAATAGTATAAAATGTCCCCAGCATTAGAGTGATACTTTAGTCATGGCGTCAACAAGCAGTGCTGAAGACAGTTGCGATTTAGACCAAAGTTTTGGTCCGATTTTGCTAGACTTTGTACCGCCGGGAAATGATCAGTGGGCAGCCCAAGAACACGATTATCCGAGCTACGTTACGACTGAAGAAGACCGAGTTTTTGCCGGTGGACTAAATGGTGAGAGAAACTTTTTAAATCAAGAGTTGTTAAATGTGGCTTTACGTGAAAATGACGAACTTATCAGTAATGACGTGGCCCAGTGTATTGAAAATGTGGACCAAGTTTCTATACTGCACAGAAACAATGGTGACCCGTTATTCTGTAACAATGGTCAAGTGATTATGGGTAACGAACAATCTCAAAAAAATAGATCTGATAACGATTCAACATGTTCTTCCGTTATTGATGGGTGCACTAACTACTCTTTAAACAATGTAACTAATCATAGTGAACAACCGATTTCTACAGTAGGACTTGGTGAAGTGAACGACAATGCTGAAATTTCAAATAGTACAAATACTGATGAGGTGGTGTGTGAAAATGCACAAACTTTTTTAAACAATATGCCGTCATTGGTTGGTACTGCAACAATTACTAGTGTAAATCCGTCATCGTTGTGTAATACTGTTAACAATGACTGTAGTGTTAGATTAGGACGTGACAATGCAGTTTCTCTCATACCACAATTCAGTGCAAGTCCCTATCATTCCACAACCAGTGAACAACATAATATTGGATTGTTACGGACTGGTTTAACATCGTTTGAAGAGTGTAGGTTCGATTTTATTCAACTTTGCTATGACGAATTACCATCGTATGGTACAGAATACATCGATGACTGGCACAACATGCTTACCCCGCAACCAATGGAACAGTGCATTGTGTCAGTGGTATCTACCCCCGTTACTAGTACTAATATTACTACTAATATCACTGCTACTACTACTACTAAGTGTGATGGTAAAAGGATTATTTCAAGCAACGATGACCCAAGTGTAGCTTTTTTGTGGTCGCCAGATACTACCATTGATGACAAAACGGTTTATATTATGGACTGGGGGTTACCCCCCTCCCCCCCAACCATAGACTTTCCCTTGTGGACTATTAACTATACTGGCTTGTGTAAAATACGTCAGTTGGAAGGTAGCCATCCTGCAGGTCCTTGTGCTGCTAAAAACAACTGTTCATTACTCCCCATAATGCCTCAACCAAGTACACTACAAACTGGACGTGGTGTAGGTAGGGGTGTGACTAATAATGACCCACTTGCCGTACCTGGACCATCAAACACTTGTGTGAATATACCTGTTGCGCCTGTGGCTGTAGATGTTTCTGACGATTCTGATGATGCTGATGTTAATGACATCGTCATTGATAATGGTGGTGGTGGTGGTGGTGATGATAATGAAGTGTCGAATGGCGTTACCAACGAACGTTTTACCATTGTGCCACGTGCTATTGAACGTTCAAAAAAATTCAAATTCACCATCGCTGATTTTTCTGTCCATTTAACTGACCCCTCCCATTTTGTCAACGGTGAAGATCTACCAGACTACTTACGTGCTGTTTTTGCCGATGTCTTAGCCCAAATCAAACCTACACAATGTGAAAACACCAGTAACCTACGTCTGGTGATCGAACCATCAGGCTTCATCAATGCCATTTCACTACCATTCATGCATCATTCAGACCTTACGGGTGATGCAATAGCCGAATTTATAGAGCGTCAGATTCAGTCCAATCAAGAATTTGATCCCACAGAACCAATCCACATCTCTGTTCAGCATGGCCACAAAGACAGAAAAGGATCAGGGTGGCGTGATATACGTGGTCCTAGAAAACGTTCGGTGCTAATACTTAGGGAGTGGTTGGCACATAAGCAAAGCGTTGTTTTAATTAACAATAACGATCAGTTGTGCCTTGCACGTGCCATTGTAGTGGGACAATATCTGATTAGGAAACGACTTGACCCAACACAACAGAACATCGATGCTTACATCAACATTCAAAGACGTGACCAACAACGTTCCACACAGCTCAAGAAAGCTAACGAGTTACACGAAGCTGCTGGTGTACCTCTTGGCCCCTGCGGCCTAGCAGAAGTTGAAAGATTTCAAGAGTACCTCACCGACAAATACCAACTCATCGTCATCACTGCATCGGCACAGTTTCGTATCGTGTATGAGGGTCCAGTAAAAGCAAATTCTATTTATTTATTGTACACTGACGAACACTGGGATTTGATTACATCACTGAAAGGATTTTACTGTACATCTTACGAGTGTGACAATTGTCACAAGTGCTACAATACAAAAAATGCACACGTGTGTTTTAAAGTGTGCAGTGCTTGTCAGGATGAGTCATGTGAGTCTTCGGGACAATTACGAACCAGGTGTGACAGATGCAATTATTACTTTAGAGGTGATCAATGCTTCGCTAATCACAGAGCAAATGGCATCTGTTTCACAAGGTATCGCTGTGGTATGTGTGGATTCGTGCATGATCCTGCTGATGGTTGTAACAGGGTCAAGTGTGCAAACTGCTCCAAATTTGTGTCAAGAGACCCAGTTCACAAATGCTACATTGCTAAACCTAAACCGAATGACACGACACCAGACCCCGTTTATTTTTACTACGACATCGAAGCCAAAACTGACGACAGTGGTGTACACATACCTAATCTAGTGGTCATACAGAACAACGAAGGTGCAACGTTTTCTTTTTCAAACATAAACGATGCTTGTGACTGGATGTTCAAACGTGACTGTGGCATGAAAAGTGAAGAAACCCACGTACCCAAACGTCGTAAGAAAGGGGAATCGGGTGTAAGAACTCTGATTGCTCACTACTCGAAAGGTTACGACAGCTATCATATTTTAAAATATCTCCATGCCCATTACATGCAACCATCAGTTATTTTCAGTGGTGCAAAATTGTTGACATTGGAAGTAGAAGTGGGAGGTTTCACCTACAAGTTCATAGACTCTCACAGTTACATGGCTACAAAACTTGCTGCTCTGCCCAAGATGTTTGGCTTCGAGGACGTCGTGAAAAAAGGTTTTTTTCCTCATTCTAAAAACACGGAAGAAAACCAACACTACGACGGACCCTTTCCCCCGGCCTCTTGGTTTGAAGCCGAAAAGATGCCATCTGCCACCAAAAACGAATTTGAAACATGGCATCGAAACGAGAGTGAGCGATACGCATCCAATCCTACTTTGACTTATAATTTCCAACAAGAACTGTACGATTACTGTGTAGATGATGTGACCGTACTCAGAAATGCTTGTGAGCGATTTAAGACAATGTTCTTAGAACTGACAGGAATCGATCCCTTTAAAGTCGCCATCACTCTTCCCGGTGCGTGTCACAAAGCCTACCAAAAGTGTTGGATGAGACCAAACACCATTGCCATACTTCCTTCATCTACAACTCATAGACGTGACAGTGTCGCTGCGCAAGAATGGCTGCGTTGGATACAGCATTCTACGGGCCGTGTGTTGAGACATTCCCGTTCTGGAGGAGAACACCGTATCGGTCCCTATTACATAGATGGCTTTCACGAAGCTACCAAAACTGTGTATGAATTTTATGGCGATTTTTGGCACGGCAACCCTGCCAAATATTCCGAACTAACCTTCAACAAAATGCGCCAAGCCACCATGGGTGAACTGTTCCAACAAACGATGGATCGCGAACGTTATTTGCAACGTCAAGGTTATACAGTTGTGACTGTGTGGGAAAGTCAATTCGAAAGAATGAAACTTCAGAATCCTGCCATCAATGCATTCCTCGCCACGCAGAAAATAAGAGCTCCACTTTCTCCACGGGACGCTTTTTTTGGTGGTAGAACGAACACCATCCAACTCTATTACCGTGTGGCCGATGGTGAGAAAATTGGTGTATGGGACGTCAAATCATTGTACCCTCACATTAACAAAAACGGTGTCATGCCACTCGGACATCCAAAGGTACTGATTGGCGTCCCCTACGTTAGAGGTGTGCATTACGGATTGTTTTACGGCACGATGCTTCCTCCCACACATCTGTTGCACCCCGTCTTACCTTTTCGCAGTAATGGAAAACTCATGTTCCCACTGTGTGCTTTGTGTTGCGAGACCTTGCAGCAATCCCCTTGTCGTCACACCAATCAAGAACGTGCCTTGACGGGTACCTGGTGCACTCCCGAAATCGAAGCAGCGTTGGACGCGGGGTACACAGTCATCGATACGTTCGAACTCTGGCATTTTGTTGACCGTGCCGGTAAAAATGAAGCCTATCCAGGTTTGTTCACGGAGTACGTGGACACGTTTCTACGAGTGAAAGAACAAGCCAGCGGTTACCCTCCTTGGACGGAAGGTGACCCCACCAAACAGCAAGAGTACATTGATGATTTCAAAGCCAAGGAAGGTATCACACTGGATCCTGCTGCCATTCAAAACAACCCTGGACTCCGCTCCCTGGCGAAATTTTGTTTGAATAGTTTCTGGGGGAGGTACGGCATGGCAACCAACAAACCTACTACAGAGTATGTGACGGATGTCTCTCGTTGGCACCAACTCATGAACAGTGAGGAGTTTGAAATAACTCAAGTGTTTATCATCAACGAGGAAACTTTGATGGTGACATTCGTACGTGCCACTGATTTCGTACCCAACTCCAACAATACGAATGTCATCATTGCTGCTTTCACAACGTGTCTAGCAAGACTCCATCTCCTCAAACTAATGAACACATGCCCCGAGGACATATTTTATACGGACACTGACTCCGTTTTTGTAAGGGTTCGTGACGGATGTAATAACCCCTTGCAACCCTACATCGGCGATGCCCTTGGCATGTTAACAGACGAGCTTGCCGGCTACGGTCCCGGTACGCACGTTGTAGAATGGGTGTCGGGTGGTCCAAAAAACTATGGTATGAGACTGTCTAACGGTGCCACTAAATGGAAAGTGCGCGGAATCAGCCAAAACTACAGGACTGACCAAATACTAAACTACGACACGATGAAGGATTTTATTCTAAGGTGTCCCATTAACGAAACGCTGGTAATCCCCGACTTTGCTATACGCCGGAACAAAGTAACTGGCGATCTAAAAAATGTACAAGGACACAAGACTTACAGGTTTTGTTTTAACAAATCTGTAGTATCACCAGACTACACCACAAGACCTTATGGGTACGTGTAATTGTAAATGTAATTGTAAATAGTGTTAATAAACATTGTTTTTT
>JAHWFP010135104.1:2061-15413 GCA_023313725.1 Lithobius niger | reverse complement strand
AAAAAAAAAAAAAAAAGGGGGGCTCTTTTTTATATGGCCCTAAGGGCCAAAGGTATTTTTTTCTATGACCCTATAAGGGTCATATTTTTTCTATGACCCTTTAAGGGTCAAATTTTTTCCTATGGCCCTTAGGGCCATATTTGACCCTTAGGGGGTCATATACCATTTTGGGTCTTAGGGACCCATACGACTTTGACCCTTAGGGGGTCATAGGACTATGACCCTTATGGGGTCATAAATCATTTCACCCTTATAATATCATATAACTTTAATCCTCTCGTATATCATCCATGATAACGTTTGTTTTCTTGTCATTTTGTCTTGTAAATTGGTACGATCAACATGGATGCTCAATTTTTACCCAAGATCGCTGTCAATACTAACATCTTGGTTGCTGGACCTACCAGGTCTGGAAAAACGACCTTAGTGAGTGACATGCTTTTGCACCGCGATCAAGTCTTTACACAACCTTTCACTCGCATGGTCTGGTGTTATGGGGAATTTCAGCAAGGTTATGTCAAGTTACAGCAACAAATACCAGAACTGACGTGGGTGGAAGGGGTGTCTAAAGACTTGTACAGTAGTTTTCAGTCAACAGACACTAACTTGCTAGTGGTCGATGACGGGATGCTGGAGCAAGACGATACAATAGCTCAATTATTTGTCAAAGGATCACACCACCGAAATTTAACGGTCATATTTCTCGTACAAAACCTTTTCTTTAAGAGTAAGCAAAGTAGGAGCATAAGTCTAAATTCGCACTACATGATTATTTTCAAGAATCCTCGAGATAGAGCGCAAATTTCACACCTGTCGAGACAAGTTTATCCCACCAACCCAAAGTTCCTTACCGAAGTATATTTAGACTGCACCCAGCGTCCACACGGATACATGCTCTTGGATCTCATGCAGTCTACACCAGAAGACTACAGAGTACGCACCGGCATTCTTCCAACCGATCGGCAATATGTCTACGTCCCAAAGTAGCTGGAGTACTCTGCCAGCAAAAAGTAGGCTGGGTATCGGTATTGGGTGTTTAGTTATCGTTGTGTATGCAGCCGCGCTGATTTTCCTAGATGCCGAAAGCTACAGACACACTTACCCCCTCGACGAAGATATGAAGACCATTCTTAACCATCGCTGTCATTTGCAAAGTCGACCACGGAACTGTCAAGATGGCACCCTCTCAACGTCTCCACCGCTCCAAACCAATGCTTCGTTTGCTGGCAAAGAGTACTCCGAAGCAGAGACGTAAAATTCTACAGGTAGGAGGCAAAGACGTCGTTTACTCCCTGTGTGAATGTTCCAAGAACGTGCTGGATGGTAACGTACGACTGACGCATGCGCAGAAACGCCGATTAGGTAAATACAAAGACACCTTAAGACGTATGGCAGATCGTCGAGTGAACGTGAAGAAGAAACATCAACTCGTTCAGCAGCAAGGAGGTTTTATTGGTCCACTCTTGTCTGTCCTTGCTCCAGTGTTGGGTTCACTATTACTTAAATAACGTCGTGATGGAGCACGCACGCAAGTTTGCGCTAGTACCTGCCGATACCCTAATGAACTATCCATTACCAGCACCAAAACCCAAACCTTACGGAAAAGCCGTCTCGACTCTTGATGGTGAGATGACAGATTTACTTCAAAGCGATCTAGACCCATCATCCAAAGCACAGCTGTATCAACAGGCTTTAAGACGTTACTTGGCGTTCCAACGTACAAGAGGAACCGACATTCCAGGAACAGCAGAACCACTACCTTTGACAACATCACCATCAACACCGGTAGCAGCAGCAACAGCACCAGTCGTGGCACCACCAACACCATCATCAACACAAACAGCAAGTAACGATGATACTGATGATGATGATACGAGTCTACACGATAGTGAGGTGGTCGATGACGGCGACTACACCAAAGTGGAACAAGCTATCTACTCTTCAATACCTTCAGAGTACAAACATTACACATCAAAAGTACTGCAGCGAATGAAAGAAAATAAACGTATATTAGGTTGGACCAAAAATGGGGAACTTATTTACAAAAATAAAAAAATTCCCGACACCAACATTGCAGAACTCATGGTGGACATGGTGCCATCCAACAAGAAGACAAAGTCAAAGAAAAACAAACCCAAGGGCTGGGACGTATTGCTTACAGGACTTGCCGAAATTAATACATCAAAGGAAAATGAAGAAAGAGGTCGAAACCGTACAAGAAGAGTGTTACGGTCTACAGCACATCCTAAACGAAAACAATCATTAAGTAAAAGTCGTATTTTATCAAACAAATGGAATCCATGGTAAATAAATAAAATCAACAACTTTGATTCACGTTTCTGTGTTATTTTTTTATTTCACGATAGGTATACATCTTTGCACTATGACACACGATACAGGTGTACAATACTCCCGTAGTATTACAGCATGCATAATAACCATTTCATCGTTAGCAGGTAAATTATCTGTATAATAATCATTGAGAATAGTGTTCATGGGAACTCCTCCACATCTTAGTTTTAGGTAAAACAGACAGTGGGCTCCACATGCCCAGCTTTGGGGTGATTGGACAATACGGAAACCTCCTATCCATTGTCTCGCATTCTTTTCCAGTAGTTTCTTGAAACGGGGTGAGTAATAGTCGGGGGGTCTTGCAAAAGAGTCAAAGAATTCTGCAGTTCCGCCTTTACTAGGAAAATAAAACGCAACCCAATGCGTACCTGGACTAGAGGATGGGTCGGTGTTACAGACGAAGGCTGCGGGGTAACGGGTGATCCTGGATGGAAGTTGATCCGAAGCATACACATTTGTCAGATGGGAATTTGTGAGAGGACAGCCACGAAGGCTGCCCAAGAGTTCGGATGTATTCATGAAGTATAGTCGTACACCACATTACGATCTTTATCCACTTCTATCATGCTGTCAAACTCTGATAATATGATACAGTTTACAGAGTTGGGAAGTTCCTTTGCAAAACGTAGTTCCAGACGAAGGTTTCCCTGGCGTATGAGATTCAAATGATCACTACATCCTAGATCTGGAGTGAAGTCGTACACCCACAAGGTAAAACCCTGTCCATATTCTTCTCTAGTGATGCCGTGACTTCCTTTGTCAAGACATGAAAACAGAGTAAGGTAACTACGTACGTACAATCCTTTTTCAAAATTAGGTTCCAGGGGTTTAAAAGGTAACTGTTCGCCATCAATGTAAACAGCCAGGTAGCTCAAGTTGTTATGTTTAAAGTTGAAAGGATTCTTTTTGTAATCGGCATTGAAAGCATCAGCATCCACCATGCCCAGGACGATACGACGTGGAAGACTACCAAGGAAAATGTTGTCACGGTTAACGTTCCAAGTTCCCTGAGGTATTGAAAACGTTTTCATTTCAACTCGAGTGATGGGATATTTACTGGTCGTACGTTGTAAAGTCTGCGCGTATCCTAATTGTACGGCGGGTGACAGTGTTGCTTTTCGCACGTTCAACAAGGCTTCTTCAATAACTACTTTGTAATTTGCATTAACGTCGTTCGTTAGCAGACAGAATTCATTCTTGCTCCGTAGAAGGCGGAAACGAAGGCCCGTGTTATTTAACAAGTAGCGGTCTTGGTGAAGTAGATCGATGTGTAATCCCCCTCGCATCTCAAAACTCTTCGATCCCTTGACGTAACCACTACGCGCTACCCAGCCGGTGTTCTCTGCAGCATCATCGGGTATCGGGTGGGAAAACAAGGTGTCAAAACGCCCGGCATCATCCTTGTACCAAAGCTCTGATGCCAGCCAACTGTTTTTCGATTCTTCACTATGGTTTAACAGGGTTTCTAGGTATGCCCTATAAGGATATGTGTTGCTTCCACCACTGATGAGTCTGTCTGACAAGAAGACGTCAATCTGAGAAAATAATGCATGAAGGAGTAGATTCACGGGTGCTACCGTGCACGTGTCATCCAAACTCGTTCCATCAGCTTTAACTATTTTAGCTCTGACGTATAACTGAGTATTGCTGAGATCTATAGCATCGTCGGTAGCTGGAATTTGGAATTCAATGGGACCACTGTCGGTAATGTTTGTCGTTGGTAGGTAGCTTACCCATACTCCTTTCTGTATCTGTGTTTGCGTTGGAGGGATTGCAAAAATGTCGAGTTCACTTTTGCAACACTCGGAGGACTTGTGATGTAGGAGCGCCATTCTTACGAGCTGAATATGTCCTTCCTCACTCTCTTGCGGCTAGAAGTCTTATGACGAATAGATCTTGCACGCTTCCTTTTACGCCCTTCGCCCACTTGATCTTTGATGTAGCCTGCTGCGTCATCCACTAGAGAGCGTCCCATTTTTTTTAAATGCGTGTTAGTACTGTCTTTAAAATTATTTCCTTGAATGGCGTCTGCTGCAATGCTTAATCCGGTTTTGGCTAACGCTTGACCTACGTGTTTGGTACCCCTCTTCAGTAAGGGCACCGCAAATCGAAATAACTTTCCAAACAGGCTGCCGATGCCATACCCTCTTTGCATACGGGTTCCTTGAAAATATTCACCGTGACCATAACCTGCTTGGTCGAGGTAGTACCCGACGTACGCAGAAGGATCGGAGACGTGTGCAGTCTTCATCTTGCTTCATCGATGGCTTGTACGAAAATGAAGTTTGCAAAGTACTTTACCGTACTGAAATACTAGTGGAGCTCCATGGTCGGTACGTATGTCAATTTCAATGGACTGTACGCCGTGACGTGCTAACGGAACGTAGTCTGGAGACGAAAAACGGTGTACCATCAATTTACCTGGTTTTCCATCAATAGGTACAAAGCGTAAGATCGGTGCTTGTACATTCCCAACAACTTGCGGTAATATTATATCAGAGTAGACCACGGCACTGTACATCCCTCGTTTTTCATCGGCAGCATATTTACCAGTCATATTACCAATGATTTTATGATGATTGTGACTGAACCCTAACATTTCAGCCAACCCTAGTCTGAAATGTATAAATGCCTTGCGCTTCGTCGTAATAGTAATGGTGCGGTCAAGATTGTACTTTAGACGTATGTTATGACGAGCGAGTGGGGACATGGAATCAGCGATAGCATTTAATACCTCTTGTATAGTGTTATAATAGCCGTGTGGAAGTCTAACTCTGGTCATAGTACTGGTTACTACTCCGACCACATGTGTCACCACCTCTGGTGGTACAACGTCATCTTTAATATCGTAAGAACCACCAGTCAGTAGGTCAATAGAGGACGGGGTAGAGATAGGCATGCCTTCTTCACGTACCCCTTCGTAATAATCAAAAGTATCGTTACCACTCTCCACATTGTTCCAGGCGTGGGGCATACTTATTTCGGTCAATGCAACTTCCCATTCCCCAGATAAATTTAAAGTGTATGGCATAGGGGTTACATATCTTGAAATGGTACCACCACCAGCCACGTTAGACGGCAGGGTGACGTAAAAACTCTCCATGTTTACGAATTCATATACCTATGAGATCTGATTTAGGGATCCACGAGTTGGCAGAATTGGGATAACCACGCCACTTGACCAGCACCAGTTCCACCCCTTTAGTCTTTTTAGTTTGTAGAATCTTTTCAACAACAAACAAGGAATCTTCTTTCTTCTTAATGTTTTGAAGCTCCTGTTCATAGAAAGTTCCTTCGATTACATCACCCATACAATCTTTTATGCGATAGACTGGTGGATACCGCGGTATTCTTTTGATGATCGTAAACACTTCTTCGGTCCAGTTCGGGAGATATGATTTCTCGTACGTACCTTTGAGCTTACTGATGCGTACTGAATCACCCACCTGTAATTTATACTTTGGTTTTGACCGACTACCAGTAAACATATCTCCGTACAATTTTGTCCAGACTTGTGCAGCATTCTCATCTGTAACATCGCATGGTCGCATACCTATACTTTTATGTTTCGTACTGTTATACGAGCGGACAAGATCCTGTAACACATTAACATAGGTTTTTGTATTTTTGTGCGTAAAGAAACGCCACATTTTTGATTTCACCGTTTTGTTGAAGCGTTCAACGACGGCCGCTTTCTTGTCACTGCGAGTAGTATAAAAAATTATTTTTTTCTGCTTTAGGTACCTTTTCAATTTATTGTTTTCGAATTCTCCGCCTTGATCCGTGTTGAGTTTAGTAGGCTGACGACCCTCTTTCAGAATATCATTAAAAGCATCGACTAACGTTCCTCCTAATTTGTTTTTTAAAGGAACCACCCATGCATACTTTGACATCACATCAATGACTGTTAGTAAAAAATTGTAACCATTGTTCCAATTGGCTAAGGATTGTACATCGACCAAGTCTGCTTGCCAAAGGTAGTCTTTGCCCCAAGCTACAATTCTATTGCGTTGAAATGTTTTTCTTAGTGGTTTGTGCAACGTATAAGTATCTTGCTTTTTCAAGAAATCCTTAACCTCGTCTTTACTCACACCCTGTTGCTTAGCATTATCATGTACGGTGTGAACACCAGAGTAACTACCGGCCTGAGCCGGGGTATAATACAACCTCTTTAGTACAGTATCCATCGTCAACTAATACTCTCATCCCCAAAACCAAAAGTTATAACTAAAATGTTAAAAGAAAAACACAAGTTTTTTTTTGTTTTTTTCATATCAAAAAAATGGTTTATTCATTAAGAAGCCATTTACGAAAAAGTATCGTCTCGGCTACATGGCAGTGAACAATCAAGTTTTTACGACCATAACAATGTAATCCGCAAGTGGGACTTGTTAAAACACCAAACAAAACTACAAGATCGTTATATTTTGGGCATCCCAGTAATTCAAGATTATAATGGGGTATACATGATTTACGCAGCACATCACTTTCAAAATGTCCTCCTTTGTAAGCCATGGTACCACGACCAGACTCTGCGATACACATTCTCTGCAACTCTAAAAGTCTCGGTACAAGAGTCTCTTGGGGTAAATCACCTTCTTCATCAGTAAAACGTAAACCGTGAATGTTACGCATAGTCCATCTCACGTTTGCCTTGATTGAAGGTGACAGCTTGTGATAACGTCCTACAGCGAATGTGTAGCGCAAAGTCACTGGCTTGTAGAGAAAAGTAACACCAAGTTCTTTACACAGGAAGTGTTGTTTACCATCTTCACCACGCACTTGAAATCCATCCATATCAATGATACACGCTAGTCGATTGATAATGGTCACATCTGTAGTAGGAAAAAACAAAAATCACTGTTGGTCACTGATTTCCAACTCTACATCTACTTCTTCTACGTAATTGCACAACATGTCCCATTCGAAAAGGTTGAGACTGATCCCACGACCTGGCACTATCTTCTTGAGATATTTCGAAAAATAGAACTCGCGAAGACCAACGTACACTGTGTCTTGTATCATTTTTACAGTCACCCACTTATTTTTAGCAATGATAAATCGTCGCTCACCATCTTCAGTAACGACCATCTCGTCCTCGTACGGACCATCAAGGGTATTAAAATAGTCATTGTTCTCATCCTTGCAGTAAGCAACACCTCTTTCGATCCAATCCAACATCAATGGGCGTGTCAGCAAATGCCATTCAATCACTGAGAGATTCAAACCCTTGGATGGCACTCGCTTACCATTTTTGTCATAGCGAGTTTCGATCGGCTTTTCAGGGTTAATGTCACGCACACACACAAACTTTTCACCACGTTAGTCACGAAGACTCAGGTAACGTTCTCTGTCCGTGGTTATAGCATGCAGTTCTCTCATAAAATTCAGATATTTACCCTCGGGAGGAGACGGTAGTTGTAGTTTCTGCCGGGGTACTCTGCGGATCGGTCCAGCTGCAGACGGTTCCAATACCGGTGGGTAGACAATACTGCTTTCAACAGGCTGATGATCCATGGTCGATGGACGGACGACGGTAGAGTCAGTTTGTGGATACGGCAAAGAAGTCTCCATCACCGGGGAAGAGTCGACAGGTTCCGCAAGCAGAGAGGCTGGTTCAGCTTGCTGTTGTTCCAAAGACGGTGTCAGATCCATGGTCGCAGGGTCAGCTTGAGTGTACGGTAAAGTAACCTCGTTCACCGGGGAAGAGACGAAAGGCTCCGCAAGAACGTAAAAAGAGTCTGAGAGATCCATGGTTAACGGCTGGCGAATGCTAGTGACGAGAAGCTAGACATGCGAGCTTATATACCCACAAAACCATCTTTTCCACGTAGTAGGATGACTCACCGTCTTTCAGAACGATTCCAAGGATTGGAACAACCACAGTCACAAGTATCTTGACCTTCTGGGAAAATGACGAAATTTTCTTCTTCTTCCACATCCGTGTTTCCTCTTGGAAACTTCACCAAAAAAGGACAGTTTTGGCTAAATGCAGCATGTTCAATCAAAGGATCGTCTTCCGGTTGAAACATATACAACCGTACATCACAGTAAGGACACATCACAGAGTCTTGCACTTCAAACATAAGGTCTACTTTTTCCATACAACGGAAAAAGCCTGCTTCGGCCATTTTTCGTACAGCTAATAGACCCGTATAACACCATCTTCCTTCGAAAGTTTTAGCACGACCAGAAGGTGTGAAAAGATTCACAAAAGGAGTAGTGAATTTCAAACCAGCCATTTCGTCAAGAGAAAAATAAAACGAGTCAACTGAGAGAGAGAACCTTTACTCGACTGAAACACCAAGAACACCGCAATTAAATGATTTCTTAAACAAGCGTCCACATGTCTTCAGGTGCGAAGGGTGACGTCACTTCCTTTCATGGGGAAAGTAATTTAATCCAACAACTACGACCCCTCCCTTCTATTAAAAAAAAATACCTCGTTTACAAAGAAAATGTTTAATAATGCAATGCAGTGCCCCACACCCTCCCCTGCAAATAGTCAAAAGACCCATCATTCTGGGTGCATCACACATTCTTCTAAGAATAACATTAGTCATCTCCATACAAAACTCCCGAGATCATACACCACTAGGACCCTCCCCCTCCCTTCCTGGTACACCCCTCACTTCTTCTTAAAATAACATGTTGCAATACCCCAGTAATAGACCCAGTCTATTGCCCTCCACACCCCCTCCCACAGTTCAATGAACTTATGACTCATTTCCAAGAAATTGACACAAACCACTGCCCTGCACCCCCCCTCCCACAGTTCCCGGAATTTTGACCATGGACGGGCCATACTCTCTCTCAGTTTTACCTTAAAACACAAACATCGGTACGTAACGGAATGTCTCTTCCCCTTCGCTATGACTTCATACACAGGAAGTCTCTAACGCGGAAGTTTCCATTCAGGAATTTACATAAGTCGCATGCAAAAATTCTCAAATTCATTATGATTCGCAAATAAAATTTACAAACAAAAATCTTTAAAAAGTCAAATAAGTCGGTAAGTTAGCTTGACGTCACACCTTAGCATTAAAACACATATCCGTGAGGAAGAGACAGTAAACCTGAAATAATTGTTCGTTTGCTAGCGACAGGACAGTCCTAACATGTTGGAGTCGCGAAATCACACTTGCGCTAACGTGCTCATGAGATTTCGCTATTCCCTTGACATTTGGACTGTCCATTTCTCGCAAACGAGCAATTATTTCAGGTTAACCGTCTCTTCCTCACGTATATCTATTACATAAACTGGGCCCTTTGGCTGGAGGGGGTCCGAGGCAATTGCCCCTTTTCCTCCCTTATAAATCCGGCCTTGTGTGGCATGTAAAAGATCCTAGGAATTTCCGTTCGGCATTGCTTAGCAAAATTGTCCGTCTCTCCTTGTACCACCATGGCTTCGTGCATCAAACCTCCCAAGTCCATCGGCATTGGCATCATTTATAATGGAGTCGTTGGTTAAGTATGCTGACAGACTAATCGCACATCCCACCTACAAAACATGTCTGCGAATCTGACTAGACAGCCAAAGACGAGACACGTTTTCTTCGTTGACAAGACTGTAAACAAAACAAAAAGTAAGATGACGTCATTCATGAATCGCCATTAGGAAAATGGCGTGTTTTGTGAGCATGATCAGCACGCGCAGGCATGCTGAGTCATTCCAAATACGCTGCATCAGCCGAGATAACATCTTTTGGCGCGTTGCCGGTTGCCCCAGTCACTGGCCGATAGATAATCTGCCTTGACCTTGGCTGCCTTAAATGAATTCTGTCATTAAAACCACCACACCAAACAAGAATCAGTTTTAAGAGAAAGTTAAATCCGTTATGGCTTAGTTCATTCCAATTCTGGGTGGGGAGCAGTGGGTCACAAACAGACTGGTTTCGTTCGCGCGTCATTCACGGTAAAACTGCATGGAGAAAGGGAAATTGAAAAGAAAAACAAAATAAAATGAATTACTGTATTCCCCAGCATGTTTGTATTAGCATGATAGAAAACGGAGGGACGAAATGCAACGGGGACGCGGACTTGCATCGACACAGAGTCACGTTAATTCCAGGATTTTGTTAAATACTGACCCGCATGTGTGGGACCCTGAATTACAGTAACTCCGGTTTCTTAATTTGCTTGAAAAGTGTTTGAAATAATCCGGAATTGTGGAACTCTTGTCTAGTTTGACAATAATATGGTTGCGGTTTCTGATGTTATATAGTCGTCGCAGCGAGCGAGGCAGGGATGTTACTTACGGTAATTCCGGTTCCGTTGCACGCGTCCATATTTCAGAAAAATCACGAGTTACGGTAACTCCGACTTACCACAATTCCGGATTATTTCAGACACTTTTAAAGCAAGTTAAGAATCCAGAGTTACTGTAATTCCGTGTCGATACAATTCCAGCATCCCAATGCAACAGCCATTTCAGGCTTGCAATGGTTGAAGTATTTTTTTCGGCCATAGCAGAGGGAGCACAGCTGCAATGTTTTGGCCTTCCACTGGAGCTATTAATTATAGGCCTATAATTTGCATTAGAAATATTTACACGCGAACTTTAGATGCATAGGAATGTCAAACTAAGTCGAGTATGCGAAGAAATTCTTTTCGGAGTGATCAAAAATGCAAATCCATAATTTTTTTCAGCTGCTGTAAATGCCTAATTTGACAACTTGCACCAAATTTTACTTTTAACTTAGGGTTTTGGGAGCCTTACTCTCCCCCCCCCCCCCCCTCCCCCGCAACCCCCTCCAAAATCCCGGGTCGCCACTGCCTAATACCAACTAGAGGTGTGATTGTCTGAACATATATTTGTGGTATGCATGTAAGTGATACCAATAGGTATCCTGTGTAATTTCCTTTCCTTGTTTTGGGGATAAAACTAATTATCATTATTATTATTAAAGCAATTCTCCTGCTAGGCTTGTTTCCATCGACTATTAATAATAATTGTTCCAGGTTATTTTTTTTCGCGGCTTTTTTCCCCCCTATAGAGCAGTGACATTTGCCGCCATATTGGCACCAGATTGGAGGCAGTATGGGTTTTGGAGGGCATAACTACAAGGTGCACTACATAAAAATGGAGGGAAAAACAATGGAAGAGCGGATTTATTAGGCTTAAAATAACGGTGTTTTCTCCAACAACAAAAATCGCGCGTTTTAGGTCTAAGAAATTACTCTCCACAGCATCGGCTTCAGTATGACTCGCCCTTCTGTTTCTCTCTGCAGTGCCCCTTGCAGCTAACCTATTAAGGCTCCAGCATAAAGCTATACACAATAATACTACGTCGTGTCACTGCTCTATCGATTCACCAGTTTTAGTATTTTGGCTAATTCAAGGCAAGAACAGCTAAGTTTAAGCGCAAATAACCAATGTGTTGCAACGTAACCTTGCTAGCATATTCTCAGGCGTCAGCTGGATCACGTTTTTGGCCGGCCAAGTTTTTAGTTGCGGGTTTCTGATGTCATGCGTTTAGCCGGAGCGAGCGCGGTAGCGTGAGCGAGGCACATAATTTGGAAAAAAAAAATAAGAACAATTGAAAATCATTACTTTCTTGGGATCGGGATTGTCCGTGTAACAAAAAGTTACATGCAGCCGGCCCAAACGGAAGTTCAAAGATGCCGCAAATAAACATTGCGCTGTCGCAAACTGACAAAAAAATTCATGGTATTTTTACTAACCACATATGGCGAATGTGAGCTAACACAATGCACCTTCTCGAAATTCGCTCTCCCTCGCTCTGCTAATAGTGTTGTTGGTCATTTTTAAGCTGAGTGATGGCAACGAACGTACGGTAGCATATTGGGACACACAACAACTTTTTTCAACACACACAAAACTTTTATGAAACCGGTGCGGGCGCAGGTCACCATATATATTGTCCTGGAACTAGATTGTAACGTGTCTTATCCGGTGTTGGAACGCATAGTTCCGGTTTCATGAAAATTTTTTATGTGCAGAAAAAAGTTGAAGTTTGTCCCAATGAGCCACCGTAGTAACAGGCGTTTCTTCTCATTTGGCCTCCAAACTCGTGCCCTCGTCGTATAACACTTGCCGAGTGTTGCTTTCCATAGGAATATGCTCCTCCTGTAACGAAGTATCTTGAGTCCTGCTAGTATTTTGTGAGCGGCTACGTCTTCCTGGAGGTGGTGGCTTTCATCGATGGCCGCCAATGTTTTTGTAACCATCTTGGATATCAACAAGGCACTCTGCTACTGAAAACGTACAATCGATTATCTGTGTTCGTTCTGCGGAAAACTCAAGATAGGTCGCGGACACTATAAGGAGAGACAGACAGAGCACAGATGAGAAGCTCATTTGCTCTGCATCGCTCCGCGTCAAGCGCGTGCCACTAAAAAAATCAACGAAGTTAAATTTTGTGCTAGATTTGCCAAAGGTATAAGCAAAACAGTGAATGCTTTCACTTTTGGCTTTCACGGCCTCAAACAACGCCAACCTCAATACCGGTTGCCTCCGGTTGACGCAGCTCTCTGCATCCTGCCCGGTCCTCAATACATAGCGTTACTCATAACCACACCGTTTGCGAACAAGGTAAATAAAAAATAAATAAAAAAGAAAATCACTAGCAACGTCGAAAAACATTACGTAACCTACATTCATTCGCCTATTTTAGCATTTCGGTCTTTCTATACCACACGCCATGGCTGTTTGCTGTGACGTGCATATCACGTGACTGGGCTAGTCCAATCAGACGGCCAAACAGCCGTTGTTCTCGTTCGTCATTGGCTAACTCATGGTGACGTCACGGCAAACAGCCATTGCGCATGGTTTAGACTGTTTCATATTGGTGATGCTATAGAACAGGGATACACCTTTGGGGTGAGGGGGCGCCAACAGAAGAGAGTGCCCCTTCCCCCACTTTTGAGCCTTCCACGGGCGACGCTTCCATAGTGACGGGCCTAGAAAGGGAATAGTGGGGACTAGGGATTCCCCGGAAATGGGGGAAGGGAGATCCGCGGGGAGTGAGGGGGGGGGG
>JAHWFP010135103.1:0-40385 GCA_023313725.1 Lithobius niger | reverse complement strand
AATCTTTTAATACCTTACTCCTTCCTACCTTCATATTGTGATACCATTTGGTATGTGTTTAGGAAGGTAGTTTGGTTATCAGTGGGTCCTGAGATGAGGTCTCCCCCCCCCCCCCCCCCTGAACTGGGATCCTCTTTAGGTATTCAATTTTCCATTATTCTTCGCACCTGGACCAAGGTAGTAGAATAGTTCCGCATCTCTGTCTTAAGCCCTTCTGAGGGGAGAAGTCGAAACACAGGGAATTGGGGGAAGATGCCGTTTAATTATTGAATGCCGGTAATCGGCGACTACTGTGGCTAAAATCGGACATTTTATAATTTTTGTGAACACAAATACCACCAAGGAGAGTCAACAACAACTTGTCTCTTAAATTTCCGAAAAAATTATCCTTTCTTCATCAGAAGCACACGAAATTGAAGAATTAAGGAAATTGAAGAATTAAAAGCACTCAAAGATCTGCGTACAGACCCAAATGTGACAGTGTGTTTCACCGACAAAACTAATGGCACGGTTTTGTGAGACATCACTGATTACAACACCAGAGTGACGAAAGAGATCACCGAATCTCGTATATACGAAAAAGTGGATTACAGCAAATGCAGACCTACTAGTAAGTGACAAATTACAAGAACTGGTCATCAACAAGCAACTTACCAAAGACCAAGCAGACAAACTAAAACCCCGAGAAGGGACGACTCTGCCACATATTTTTGCTCAAGTTAAGTCCCACAAAGGAGACCATCCTTTACGAATCATTACGTCCGCCAAGAAATCGCAAATTAAGCCACTTACTTGACGGGATGCTCAAAGAGAGTGGGTCATCTCCCAATTCCCCAACATCAAACTTTGGAAGCGATACATCGGTGATGTTTTTGCCACCCCTATCAAAGATGAAAGTGACGCCATCCTCACCAGGCTTAATCAGTGGAATGACAACATCCGGTTCACTCGCGAGGTTGAGGCAAAAGGAAAACTCCCTTTCCTCGACGTTATGTTCACTAATGAGAGAGGTGTCGTCAGCTTCTCCCCTTTCTCCAAGCCTTCCCACACTGGTAGAGGGATTTACTTTAAGTCTGCCCACCCGAGACCCATCCTCAAAGCTCTGCTGAAGAATGAGCTAACTCTCATCATTGAACACTCTTCTTCCTCCCACGTAGCGGAAGTCTTCCGGCGTGACGCCAAGACCACTTTCCTTGAACGAGGATTTCCTGCGAGGTGGATCAACACAATGACCAAGGCTGCATGGGGCCGAGCCAAAGCGAGAATTCAACAACGCAGGGTAGATGCTGACACATCTCACAAAGTCGAGGATGGTTCTCCAGTCGAATGCGTTACCTACCTTCCCGGTGTGAGTGATTCCATCCACAACATCCTCGCCAAAAATGGAGTCCGGTGCAGGCATCGCTATCCTCCCAATATCAAAAAGTTACTGCGCTCCAAACTTGCTGTTACTGCTGCCTCGCCACCTTCCTCCCCAACCTCCTCCCCCCTCCCCCTCCTCCCGCTCTTCTCCTCCGTCCCCCCCTGTGCCCCCCACCGCTACCCAACACGTAGCAAATCAAAGAATAGTGCACCCCTACCAGCCAGTCCCCCCTCCTCCCCTCTGTGATGCCGGCTGATAGGCCTGTTTTGTGCTTACCACCACCTGAGGTGCGCAATCTCCAAAAAGTGGTCTATCAGGTGCCGTGCCTGGACTGCAATGTCACTTACATCGGAGAAACGAAACACCGTCTGGAATTACGGCTCAAGGAGCACATGGGAGACACCCGACGAGGGGAAAAATTGAATGGATTGCCCAACATCATCACGAGACAAGCCACAATATTGCTTGGGACCAGGCGTCAGTGCTCCTCCACTCCAACACCGAACAAGAAGCACACCTCCGGGCACTCGAATCCCTCGCAATTAAAAGATTTTATCGTCGACGAGTGCCTTTCATGAACCTTACTGGCCCTTCCCACGTCTTTAATTGAAGAACATGTCCCATTGCCTCTAATTGCCAAACTTGACACGAGGTCGAATTTGACTGCAGTCGTCGAGCGGCCCTCTAATCAAGAATTAATAGGGTTGTGAGGAGAATTTGTGACTGAGACCCATATTGAAACGTCTTAGATACATTCACATTAGTTCAGTCTTAGTTTAAAGAGGGCACCACGTGTTTTATGTGGGAATTTCTACTCAGTTTTTAGCCTAAAATTAAACTAAACTAAACGAAACTAGCTTATATTTAATTATTATTTAGCCTAGCTTAGTTGTAATTTAGTTAACTTTAGAATTGGGCTGAAAAATGAGCAAAAATTACCGGATAGAACACGTGGCGCCCTCTGAAAACTCGGACTGAACTAATGGGGACGAATCTAACATGTTTCAATAGGGACTTTTCAGAGTTACAAATTCTCCTCCCAAGCCCTATAAATTCTTGCTCTAATGAATAGCTTAGAGATCAGTGGTCGGCAGCACATGCGTGAAGATTCAAAGTGCAACATGGAGTAAGCGCACATCGAACGAACTTTCTCTGCTGTGGTGTGGTCTTCTGAAGAAGAGGAACAGTGTTTTCTTCCTCGAAAATTAAAGTGAACTGTTGTAGAAACATTCTTGGAGGTGATAAAAGTGTATTCATATAATTTAATTTGTTTCTTTTGATGTAGTGGGGCTCTTTCCCAGCCTCCCTCACCATCTCATCCTACATATATTCGACAGATCCGCAACCAGACAGAAAATGTATAAACAAGAATGGGAACTAGATCGTATTCTGCTGAAGTTGGTACTATCTTCCATTTGTGTTACATTTGGAGAAGAGACTTATCAACAACAAACAGGGACCCCTATGGGGTACTCATGTTCCCCAATCCTGGCTGAAATTGTTCTGCAATTTCTTGATGAATGGGTGATAGACAATTTTCCTCTTGCTTATCTGGAGAAGATATATTGATGTTCCCACCCCCCTTAAGCCAGAAACTGAAGCCATTCACAGAGCAATCAACGAATGGACTGAGAACTTAAAGTTCACGAAAGAAGAAGAGACACAAGGAAAGATGCCGTTGCTGGATGTGCTTTTCACCAATAACCAAGGAAAAGTTAGTTTCTCGCCATACAAAAAAACCAACCCACACAGGGACAGGATTGCCTTTTTTCATCATCACATCCCAAAACAGTTTTTACAGCATTACTTAGGAACGAACTGGTGCGAATAATCATGCACTCCTCAAACCTCAACACAGAAACAATACACCTCAATCAAGCAAAAACAACTTTTCTTGAAAGAGGTTATCCAGCCACCCTAATCAATAAAGAAATGAAGAGAGCAAAATGCATTGCAAAAAACCGACAACAAATATAACAAGTACCCAAAGATGAGCGACCGATAAGGTATATCACATACTTATCGAACAAAAGTGGAGAGATCTTGAAAATTCTCAACCGACAGGGAATGCAGTCCAGACTGAGATATTGAACTAACCTGAAAAACTTTTACAAAGTCACCCCAAGAAAATGTCTAAAACACCTCAACTTGACCCCCCCCCATCACCCCCAAATTTCTCCTACTGCCACAACAGAACAAGTCGTGCAACCAACCCCAACACACCGTCATCCCACCAGAAATCGCAAAAACAAACAAATAACCGATACTCCATACCCAAAGGCAGCTCCTTCCTTACCCCCACCCACAGCACCTAAGCACTTAAGACCTCCAGGTGATGTCAGCTCACAGAGCCAAGTTGTCTACAAAATTCTTTGTTCAGAATGCAACACGTTTATATAGGTGAGACGATGCGAAAACTCGAAGAAAGAATTCAACAACACATGGGGGCAACAAGAAGAGGTGATAAGCTGAATGGAATTGCCCAGCATTCCAAAAACTTCCGGCACAACATTGCATGGGAAAGATCCACAGTGCAACTCAAATCTAGCACTACACAAGGAACCAACTTCCCGAGCACTAGAATCTTTAGTAATAAAAAGGTTCAGTTTAAAAAAGACCCCACTAATGAACATCACAGGCCCTACATATACACAAATGAACAAACTTATCGCGCCTCATTTAGCCGCCAAACTGGACACTTGATGGGAGATACGTCACCAAGCCGCAACTGTCGTTCCGTAGAGATCAGTGGTTGAGCACTCGATTCGAATAGTGACGGTTTTCTCCTACGATCATGTAGCAAACCTTTTTCACCGTTTTTTCGTGTACTTCTTATGAAGAAGAAGGATAATTTCTTCGAAAATTTAAGAGAAAAGTTGATGTTGAGTCTCCTTGGTGGTATTTATGTTCACAAAAATTATAAAATGCCATTGAATGTGGTTTAGTCAGCACGGTCAATATGTTTTTCCAACTACAGCTCATTCTTTGTGGAGAACTGCTCCAGAATGGCGCAATACTTCACATTTTTCAGAGGGAAGTATGTGCGAAATCTTGCTACCTTCATGGCAAGGTCTCAGAACGTTCTAGTCTCATCGTTCACCCCAAGTGACACTTCCATGAAACATAGATGGTGATGGGCAATGAGCATGGGTCGAATAGCAGGGATAGATACGATATACCCCTGGAATTTGGACCAATGACGACTCTGATGGTGTGCATTCCGACTGCATATCCAATTTGTTTTCAGAGGACACGGATAGCCAGAGCAGACTCCGGCTGGGGTAGATTGCAAACCTGCCTCCTCCATTTCTACTACCGCCTGTTATAGATTAGGGGATAGGACGGAAGGTGCGAAACGTTGCAGTCCGTCCGTGTTGCCAGATTCCTTGAATCTCTCATACATGAAATTTTATCATTATCAGCCAACAAGGGCTACAGGTCGGTTTTTACATTTGTCCTCTCTCTTCCGGCAGGCATGGAATGATGTCACACATGGCTATTACTCGACTTGTTCAAGCATTTGTAGTGCAAAGACTGAGGGTTCTACACTTCGCCCGGCCTGGGATCTTCCCTTCTGATCTTCCCATGGAATGATGTCACACATGGCTATTACTCGACTTGTTCAAGCATTTGCAGTGCAAAGACTGAGGGTTCTACACTTCGCCCGGCCTGGGATCTTCCCTTCTGATCTTCCACCATATCAGGAAGGCCATATGTGACACTCCACTAAGATTCTTACCACCTGCTCATTCAGAAGATGATTTTACTCTTCTTCCTGGGGGCAATTGCAAGGCAGGGAAATCTGGGATCTATGATGAGGGGCAAGGGTTTCCTCAAGCGGTACAATTCCTGGAGCAAAGTGACTTCTTGTTACCACCTGAAGTCAAAGTGCCCTGTCTGAGTGGTTAGATATCTCGGAGCCTCAAAGCACTTAACAGAACCTTCTGGTGATAAGCGTACAGAGAACCGGAGTCATTGAAGGGCCGAGATGAACCACTGCTGGACCCTACCGTTCCTTAAAATCGACGGGGACATTGGGCATCCAAGCCGGGACCTGTGTCACCTTCCTTGGTGGCATTCGAGATTTTCAAATTTATCAAAGGTCATATGAGCAGTTCCGAGTCAGGCAACCCCACCGTATTCTGTTCGTGCTCATGAATGGCATGCTCCAGCCTCATCGTGGGCACTTGGCAGCAGAGATACCCCTGGACAAGATCCTAACCACATAGCTCATCGAGGAATAGGACGACGTCCATCAGCTATATTTTTTAGGAATATCCCCCTGAGGCGGCTGGAAGTCTGGACGTCCAAGCAAGTACCCTGTGTCACCTTCACTGGTCGGTGGTGGCTCTCTGGATTTGTAAAGTCACCAAAAGGGCATATGGGCAATCGCCGAGTCAGGCAGTTCCACCGAAATCTGTTCCGGCCCTCAAACTGTGTACTCTGGCCACATCGTATGCTTTTGCAGCAGGGACGTTACTGGATGAGATCCTAACCGCATGCTCACGGAGGAATAGGGTGACTTTCATCAACCATTAGTTTCTAAATGTCCCAGTGGCTGCTGGAAATCTGGGGAATGAGAACCTCATCTTTCCCAGTAGTTGCATGAGCGGACAATGAGGAGGTTTGACTGCCAACGGTGGCAGTTGAATGAAGAGATGGGGAAGGTTAGTACCACTCATACTGTTTCCTTTCTCTGGCCTCTGTGTGCTTATTGTGTTCAGGCTCTGGGTTTGACCTGTCCCACTATCCTATTGGACAAATTAGAAAGGATGGAGTTTTAAACATAAAAATAGCTTTTACTTATCTTAAAATATTTACCTTTAGGGAACCACCAACCTCACTGGTTGAACCTACGGCTATTATGATTCAGGAAACAAAACTGTGAGTTATGTAATATGAGGGTGCCGCCCTGATGGGGAGCTGGTACATTGCCTTCGAGTTTTGGGGTAATGTTAAATAAGCTTAAATTAGAAAGGTAAGTATTTTGGGATAAGTAAAAACTATTTTTATGTATAAATTTAGCTACGTTTTTGAGCAAATTAATCCATTTTGTATTTGCTTGTGGTTACGATGCGATTGCTCCGACCTTCACCCCTCACCCCCCAACTTCCTGCTCTCTGCTCGTGTGGAGAATTTGTGCTGCATTTTATTTTTCAAATGCTCCTGGGCTTTCTTGAGTGATAGCTGATATAATTTTGTTTATAACATGATGAACTGGGCCTTTCTATCCTAGTGGTTTATAAGTTGTCAAGAACTCCAGCTTCTCTCTTTTGAATGGTGCTATGTGTATCTGTTGGAAAATCGGAAACAAGCCAACAGCGAATAACATACACTAGAAATAACGTAGTTCAGTAAGCCACCTTTATGCACTTACGTTTTGTCCAGTTGAGGATTGAATGCCAGTTGAGGTTGTGGCCATAGCGACTAAGGCGCTATACAAGTGATCTGGGGGCGAACTGGGTAGCCGGTTCGAATCCGGGTCATGCCACTCCGACGAAACGTAAGTGCATAAAGGTGGCTTACTGAACTACGTTATTTCTAGTGTATGTTTTTCGCTGTTGGCTTGTTTCCGATTTTCCTTAGTATTATTTCCAGCGATTTGTTTCTATTTATGTGTATCTGTTATCGTGCACGTTTTCAGTTATTCTCCTAATGGGGTTTTTTCATAAGTTTGGTGTTATTTATTGCAAATTAATCGTAAACATTATATTCGGCATCTTACTCTGGAATTTTAATGGGTCGTTTGACTCACATTAAAGGTATGCTGATTAGAGTTATGACTTTTGCAAAGTGAACCGTCATTGCTCAAGGTCTGATGATTATAATTAGCCAAATATTAAGGAGGCTTGCGTGTCATTTATTCCATCTTCAATGTTTAGGCAAATTTTTCAAGAATTGTAACTTTGAGTCCCACTCACAATTTTCCAGTAATTACGGATTGGAGCATGAGTCGCATAGCAATTGAAATTTGAAAGTTGAAATTGAAATAAAATTGTGAAATACAGTAACTTGTCCGGAATCTTGTTGCTTATAGGATATTTAATTTTTAAATGCAGAATTCTCAATTGATGGCTTTTGCAGATTATTTTACTTTATTTTTTCCTCCAAGTGTTCGTTTGTAACTTCTCAAAGGAGTAACCCTTTCACATCATAGAGAAAAAATAAATTTGCCTAGTAATTTTGAGAGCTGAGTTAATTGGTTTCGATGGAAACAAAGACTCGGGCAAAGTGTTTTTTTTTTTCGAAATGAGAGTTGGATGCCAAAACGATGACCTCACTGGTGTTAGTAATTTGTGATGTGTTTTATGTTAGTTCAGAACTTTAGGATAAATTCCTGCCAGTTTTAGTGTGTTTAGTTGGGCTATTTTTTTTAAAGCTTTTTTGAATCTGCAAATGGTCTTGAAATTTTGGAAAATAATTATGATAGGCTACTTGAAAGTCCTTGAAGATCCTTGAAATTAGATTTGCTGGTGTGGCACAAACCCTGAAAATTGCTTGAAAGAACAATTTTTTTTTTGTTTGCCATGGTCAATACATACATAGTTTGTGGGCGAACTGACAAATTTGTTTTTAACTTTTCATTTAAAATTTAATAAAGCCACTAAGCTTAAAAATTTGCCAGATTGTTCGATTTACTTTCTCATCTGGTAATATCTTGCCTAATTTGACGATTACTTTTAGGCCTACTATACTGTAAACCCCAGCCTGTCAGGGTTTACTGTGTAGGGGTTTACAGGAGGGTGAGAATGGATGTAACAAAATAATGTCACACAGATAGGAAAGCCAACATTAGTAACTGCCGTAGCAGTTAGCGTAAGGTTTGGCCACAGTCTTCCATGTTAAAGCGAAAAGTTTGATGCCTAATATCTCCGGCATTTTTTTTTTTTTATTTTCAAACCATATTTGGTAGCTTGTATGGGCTTTGTAGTAAACACAAATACCGAAATGTATTAAAATACATCGGAGCAGATTGTAAATCTAGACCTGAATTGGAGTCGTGCAATTAGAGTGTGCCTTCTTCGGGTTCAGGCATTTTTACACAGTTCACTCTTTATCTGATAAGGCTGGTTCAAGTTCATAGCTCATTTGATAGATATGACTGTACAGATTGTGCTTTTCTAAAAATGGTTGAAATTCGCCAAGTATTTCCGGAGTTACCAGGCTGAAAATTACCAGTTTTATTAACATACAATTAGGCAACAATGCAAATCTGTAAATCGGCCAACAATGCAAGCCAGCCACAAGGGTTAGAATGAAGATTTGATTTGATTTGCTTTATTTATTTGCGTACTAGGTGGCCTGCAAAGCCATACACTCATGCCTAACCTAACTTAACCTATCCTAAATCCAACCATAAATCCAGCACAACTCTGCGCACACACGCACCACAGTGAAGAAGATTAAACAGATGCTGACAGTGCTTAAAATACCAACAATGCTAACGTGCCCTTATTTCTCACTCGTTTTGAGGAAAGAAAATAGTATTGTGTTTGGTGTGTTGTCAGTTCGTTGTCAGAGCTCAGTTAAAAATCTGTGTACTCCAAAAAGTGCATCGACTAACAACCTAGATTTATTAACCACTCGCATGGTGTCGTCAATGTCTTTATGTCATAATGCTGTATCAAGCAGCCATACATGTGATATATAGACTTGACATCACCCTCCCTTTTAGAAATAATCACTGGTGGAATGCATTGTGAAGAGACATCTTTACGATCTTGTAAATATATTATATATGTAAATACAGATTAAATTATGCTTAACCAATGTGTTAAATGCATGCATAAACATTATGCAACATCTAAAATTACATAATATCTAAAAGATGAACATGATCGTATACAATGCACTTAAATCTCAACACGAATGTAGAGTTTATTTGATATTATGTGACCACTCGTTGTATTGTTTACGTTTTATACGCTTAGATTTCAAAATAAAGAATATTTACCGTTCCAATATCCTTGCAAATTTTCGACAGTCAGGGTTTTCTGGAGTTGGACGGGCTCAGAACGACTGTCTTCATTAGGCTACCAGATCACCGCTTACTTAGTCGTGAACGTTCGTCTGCTTTCGTTCGTTCGTCTGCTTTCGTTCGTTCGTCTGCTTTCGTTCGTTCGTGTTGGAATGCGGCGCGAGGCCATATCCTCCGTAACTTGCACGCCAGTGCACCACTTCTCCTGCAGCAATTAAACTCTCCTCTCAGCAGGAACTGAATGTTTCGGTTTGAAGGTCCCTGGATATTCATCAGCACAGCCTTCTCTCGGCTGTTGTGTTGAATAGCCAGGGATTCTAGGCTTCTCAGATGCATATTATTGTTAGAGTTAGACTTGAGGAGTGTCACAGTGCCTTCCCAGTTGATTTGGCGTCTAGTTTCCTTGTGGTGGACTGCTATGGCATTCGTTAAAACTTCATTCCTGGTGTCTGCCATGTGCTGCTTGACTCTCGTACGTATACCTTTTCTTGTCTGTCCCACATAAACGGCATCACAATCCCCACGTGAAACTCGGTAAACACCTTCGCGGGTGTTTTTTATGTGCTTCAGGGCTTCATCTTCTTGTTCACTGGCTCCACTTCTTTTCCTTGTAATGGCATCAGGATAGGCATGCTTTTTCACCAGGTGATCCTTCAGGCCCTTTGTGTTCTTGACGTACGATGTAAAACCATTTTTCCTAAGGACACCTTGAACTTTGTCTGTGACGCCTTCCATATACAGTGAGCAAGAAGATGAAGCCCTGAAGCACATAAAAAACACCCGCGAAGGTGTTTACCGAGTTCCATGTGAGGATTGTGATGCCATTTATGTGGGAAAGACAAGAAAAGGTATACGTACGAAAGTCAAGCAGCACATGGCAGACATCAGGAATGAAGTTGTAATGAATGCCATAGCAGTCCACCACAAGGAAACTAGACGCCAAATCAACTGGGAAGGCACTGTGACACTCCTCAAGTCTAACTCTAACAATAATATGCATCTGAGAAGCCTAGAATCCCTGGCTATTCAACACAACAGCCGAGAGAAGGCTGTACTGATGAATATTCAGGGACCTTCAAACCCAAACATTCAGTTCCTGCTGAGAGGAAAGTTTAATAAGTTGCTGCGGGAGAAGTGGTGCACGTGCCTGCAAGTTACGGAGGCTATGGCCTCGCGCTGCATTCCAACGAACGATTGCAGCAGACGAACGAAATCAGTCAAACGTTCACAACGAAGTAAGCGGTGATGTGGTAGCCTGATGAACACGGTCGTTCTGAGCCCCTCCAACTCCAGAAAACCATGACTGTCGAAAATTTCCAAGGATATTGGAACGGTAAATATCCTTTATTTTGAAATCTAAGCGTACAAAACGTAAACATGGACTCGAATTTTTAAAGTAAGCGATGTGACATTTTTAAATTGTTGACTTTGACTTTTGCAATACCAGCATGGTCACCATGAGAAAGTTGCAAGACATCTGTCCTCAGGGCTGCAGGTATTGTATTCTACTGTTAGAATTCAGTAGTCTATGAACAAGTGACAGTTCGTCTTTGCAATCTTGTATTAACTAGCTAAAAAAACAGAGTGGGTTCAGCAAGCTAAAAAGCAGAAACTACTACTTGTATGGGACTTCAAGATTTTCAAGTAATCTTGTATTGTCTTGCTACTTTCACTCCATGGAATTTCACTCCACGAGTCGGCGCTTGTGCTCGCGGTATCCCTCTTGCTCGTATAAACAGGGATGCAGTGCTCTTTCCTTCATCTCTCTTGCGTAACCGGTGCGTAGATGGATGCTATGCGTGAAACTCGCGTCGGATGCGGCAAGCCTTGATAGGGTCTAGTGGTTTAGGTACTAGGATGACCAAAGATTAGTCGTGGTCGGGAGCTCCTTTGATGGAAGCCGTTAGGTTACTGTGAGAAGATTGATAGTTTTGTGGCTGTTTAATTTGTTCTAGCGCATTGGATTGCACAGTGTGAGAACAGCTGCGACCTCCATCATAGCCACTTGCGTCCACATTAGTTTGACAGTTGGAAATCGGTCCAAAATTCTGTTTATGGCGCTGACCACATAGTTCCCTTGGAATTTATTATTTTAAGTTGTAAATACAAATATCGTGCTACAGCTAAATATAGCAGAACATCGCATACAATTCAACATGTTCTCTGAATCATTCTGCACTGTGTTTATATCTACATGACCGACGTTTGAACTGTTGATATTGGAACTGTAAATATTGATTGTCGTTGATGCTTGTAATTCCAAAATTTGTAGTCAACTGGTGGCAGCCTATTAGTGGAGGTCTCAGGTCACTGCTAGCGCTGTTCAAATCCCCTAGCTACGGAGTTGCCCTGGTGTGTTATGCTGAAGGCGCTCCGTTACATCGTTCAGACACAGGACTTTCTGAGACTGCTTTCAGGTATCCTCTGGGTTTAGCCCCTGGCTACCGCCCTATATTGAATTGTCATTGAGCTCTCCATTCATCTGAGGGGAAAAAGGAAATATTCCCATTAACGTCCTTTTCAGCTGGTAAGGTTTTCACGCGACGGGGTAAATTTTTTAGGTTCATTTACATGCATCAGTCGACATGAGCATGAGTGCATTTTTCAGGCTCTTCTCTTCCGGGTGCACAGTGTAATGGTGGGATGGGGTCAAGTTTGAATTCAAAATCTCTGGCTTATGAAAAATCGGTGGTAACAGGAACAAATGAACATTATGTAGTGTAATAATAAATAAATAATAGGCTTCTGGTGATAACCACTCAACAAACTGTAATGTTCGTGTGAACGACTTAGCTTTTTGACGTCTGTTTTGTTTCGTGTCAATCAATACAGCTTGCTTTTTGCAGCATATCTACAACCTGACGCGCATGCCTAACGACTTCTGATTGCTGAAATCATTCTAAACTTTCTCAATTTAGCTTTAAGTTTCTCCTTAAGTTACTTTAATCGATTTCAGCCTTCGGTTTTTCGGCAAGTTGCCAAATCATGACTTTGTTCTGCTATGACGTATCACAACAACTTGAAATGATGACAGGAAGCAGCCCGTTTTTAATAAGCGCTATTTAAGATGCTCTGTGTGCGTGCTTTATTGAAAATTTGATTGGTCAGTTGTAACTGAGTGAAAAAAACTGGGTCATGGTCGTAGTTGGTTCCGTTTATCAATATTACCAACCAAAAAAAAAAAGGTGTGAAATTGATTGGGTGCTTTAAAGTTCTTGTGTGTAAATAGAACAATTGTCCTTCGAGCATCTAAAGTACAATGGTTCAATGCGTTTTAAATAAATGCATATTGTGTGTTGAAAGACTGTAGCAAGTAGGTCTTGCTACCTTCAAAACTCTGCTACTCCCGTATCAAGTAACAAAGCAGAATGGTAAACCCGGAAAGGTTTCAGTAAAGGAAGCCTAGCATTATTGTTATGGTTAAACATAGTGGGTTTTCCCTCGATGGCTTCAGAAGTTGGCATTGCTTGAGGTTGAACTTTTTTGCTTTAAACTTTCTTTGTAATCGGTATTGTACGTTCAGTTTTTACCCCACTTATGAATTCTGGGAAATCTGGCATCTTTGACAACGATTGTAACTGATTGGTATGAAGCCTTAGTTGTGTGGTCACAGTGGGTGAAAGACTAGTAGCGATTTCACACAGAGTAATGTTTGCTGGCCGTGTCGTACAAAGCCACAACTGCAGTTCACATGGAATAATATTAGCACGCTGTGCCATGCCATGCCACTCAAAAGCACGTTACAAATACATATATGATCGGTGCGGAATGGCATGGCTTGGCTTGGCTTAGCTCGGTACACGTTATTTACACCGTCTGAAATTCGAATATGCACTGTGCCGTGCTGGGGAAAATGCTTACAATGCTTCAGTATACGTAATTCAAAATTCCACCATCAGTTTGGCCAAACAGACGAGACCCCCAAGCAGTTTAAACTACCTTCTGAAATAAAATCACACTGGCTCTCCCCCACGAAGCAGCTGTAAATCAAGACAAATTATACCTTGTGAAATCACTATAGCTGATGCCCCTTCGTTCGATCCAGGGCCGCCGTATTCAATGTGCAAAGTGTGCAGTTGCACAGGGCCTCCCTTAGAGGGGGCGCCATCAGTCTGTGGTGGGGGCCTCGCTAAAGACCATTTACAAGAAACAAACAAACAGAAGGCACCACAAAAGGAGGATGGGAAGACACTTTGCCTTGGTCTTTTATTTTGTAATGCTTTGTAGCTAGTGGAGCCCAGAGTTTTCCTTCCGTTTGTGACCTCAGGCTTTCCATTAGAATCTCCATAAGTGTTTCATCAATCAGGATGATATTTTTTGCAACGATGCTGTTTAGTGACCTGCTTTAATAGTCCAAAGCGACAAAAGTATCTCTAAATCCGAAGAGCGTAAACTAAATACCGATGAATGTGTAAAAATCGTGTCATTTTCCAGAATCTTCAATTCAGAAATAAAAATAAAAAAAAACGTGGCCAAACCAAGCCTTTTAGTAACATTTTATGTATTTACTCTCGCTCTAATGCCAGAGCGATACTTTACATATCAAAAACCAAAACTGGTAAAAGGGGCCGCCAAGTTCCGAATGGTTCGGCCCTTCAAAGGAGTGATATCATCACACCAAAACATTCGCCAAGTTAATCGCACCGCTTAATAGTTCGAAGGTTAAATGAAAACTAGAACATTTCTACTTTGGGTAGCAATGTTCAAGTTTTCATTTAACGTCCAAAGTATTATTCGGTGCAATTAAGTTGGGAATGTTTTGGTGTGTTGATATCACTCCTTTGAAGGGCCGAACCATTCGGAACTTGGCGGCCCCTTTTACTAGTTATGGTTTTTGATATGATATCACTCCTTTTTTTTAATTGTGTATTACGTGCAGATGTGTAATAAAAGTGCCACGTCAACAAGAAATTGGTTTTCAACAATTCACTACTACTACCTTTTGCCAATAGGCCGTACCATTCTCAACTTAGTCACTCTTTATCGGTTTTTGGTTTGGTTTTAATGTTGTTGTAATTTCTTTTATTTAGTTAGATTTGGCGTGTTGATGTCACTCTCAACTTGGTAGCCTCCTTACCAGTTTTTGGCCTTGTTTATTTTGCTTTGTTTTTTACTGTTGGTTTATTTTCGTGAATTGGACGTGAATACAATTTCTTTGCAACGTTGTTTAGGCTTATGGTGATACACTAGTGTGTGTCTAGGCACGCACGTCAGTATACACGTTCTCATTGTCCGAACTTCGGCCATCCAATGAGAAACGATGCCGACAATACTAACAATGTTTATGACAATATTTTCGTACTTGCGCGCCCTCCCACGCCATCCCCGTTTCGCCACCAGGGGGCCTAGTTTCGAGTTGCGCTTTTTAAATCGCATGCGGTTTGACCAAAAACAGCGCAAAAATGATGGCTCTCCCATTCTATCGCACGTGACTTTTGATAAAACCGCATGCAATTTGAAAACGATCAAGTCGAGACTAGGGCTCCAGGCTCCAAACTAGAAAAGGTACGCAGTTCGTATTGTACTGCACCCATTCGTCCAATTTCATAGCTGGAAGCCTTTCCGTTATCTCAGTATCGATGAATAACCACCGTATGGGATTTAACATGGGGATGAGCGGACTAGCTAGCTAGGTAGTAACACATTTTCAACGTTATTGAGGGTCAGTTTTTGCAATGAAAGCTGCTTAGGTGACATTCCTACACGAGATGTTTGTGATGTTTGTTGCCTAACTTGGCGCGACACACTAGTGTGTGTCTAGATTTGCCTTCAAATCCACGAAATCACTAAACCCATTGTTGGGTATTACTGAAAGCATTGTTCATACCTAACAAAGCACCATTTCAGCAAGAGTGAGCTTTGATTGCATGAGTGCATTGTTGAAGCAAATTAAAATAATTGTTTCAATAAACAATGGAACAAATAAAATAATAATGCTCTCAAAATTATTGTTTCAATCATCTTCATCTAGACATACGCTAATATGTTGCCGCCAAGTGGAAAAGCGCCCACTAGCAGACTGTGTCTTTTAACGCCTGACACCTTACACCTGACATCAGCCTACTGCTGTGAATTCCCCATGTGATAGAAATCTTTGAAAATCATTGGAATCAGGTGTCTTGGGTCCAGTAACTAAGAAAACTTCATCATTAAAGTATGGGAACGTTTCTTTTATGGAGAAAAGTACCCTCAATAACGTTGTTACTGGCTAGCTAAGGACAAGACTCCCTTGTTAACAGGGAGCAAAATTCAAAATGCAAAATTTTTATAGCCGACGAAAATATTACCCGTTGTAATAGCAGTTCCCCCTTTTGAGCTTATTTTCCCCTAGACTCTTGAAAGTTGTCTTCCCTGCCGGGCTCGTACGGTACTGCGCATGCGCTGGCCTTGGTTGTCTTATATAAGTTCCGGCGCAGCCTTCCGTTGGCGTCATTTCTCCTAGGGCGATAGCCGTGTGTGGTCGCTCTGAGCTTTCCCCGCCTGGACCCTCCGCATATTTCCGCCCCGTGGAAGGGCCTCTCCGTTCCGGCTTCCACCCTCTGTGGCTCCTCCGGGCAATTTTGCCTGCCTTGATGCACAACGACTCTCCTCCGCCCTACTCGGGCTTGCCACCTCCGCCTTCCCATCCATCAGGAAGCTCCTCGTCTGCTGTTCCCTTTCGGGATCCACTGACCCTGGACGACGCGTCCCGTTTATGTGCCTCCGCTTCTGTTTCACGACCTACCGTTTCTCCGTCTTTGACCATCATGCCCATCATGACACTCGCTGGGTTCAGACTTGCGAATCTCTCACACCCTCACAACCAGAAGACTTTGTTCCTTCATCAGGGGAGGGCCACATTTCCCTCCGCCGTCCCTATATCTCTCAGGCACCTGAGCGACGTTCTGGCCGCCTTCCTGTGGCACACTCCTGCCTTTGCCGTCAACCTCGACAACCGCCCTCCGCTGTTCTTACTGAACTCACCTCCCACTTCCCTTCCGCTGCCCAGAGGGGAGTGTTCCGGAAATTTGGATCCTCTTTCACAACTTCCACCCTGGAAGCCTCTTCCACACCGTCTGCGCCAACCTCATCCTTTCCGCCTCCGCTGCTGCCATCACCTTTAGTTAGAATTCCTCTCGGCGCAGATCCCCGCTCATCTCCGGCCTTCTTACCTTTGGATTCTTGCATCTTCCGCTTCCTTTTCCAACATTCAACAGGCCACTTCAACAGGCCTCCGGAGATAATCCTACGCTTCCTCACTTCACTCGTTCAACCTACTTTGCGATGAAGACCTTCATTATGACGTTCAATTTACTATCCTCGAACCTCTATATCCAGACTTTCTCGCCTTAACACCACGATCTCCTTCGAATCTACGACATCATCCTGTCACAATGAAAGGTACTACGCATCTTTCATCTCTACCATCTTCCGCAGCGCCAACCACCACAGGTATACCGGCAGCCACGTCCGTTCGGCCTTCTTGCACAAAGGTCCTGACACCACCTTCCTCGCCTCTTCCTTAACTACAGCCCTCCGTTATCGGAATTGCCTTCCTGTACTTTGGACATCAGTCACCGACACATGCGGCTCCTCCGTTTTTACTCCCTTCTGGATACAGCAGCCCTCCACTGCTCTTCCGCACTACATACGACCTGGGATACGGCATCCTTCCTCCTCTGTCCACTCTCTGCCTTCAAGTTTCAACTTCCCACTTTTTATCAACACTGAGTTTGCTTCGAATTCGTCAGACACCTCCGCTTCCCTCTTCCTCCGCCGTCACATAACCTTTCCAGGCTGTTAGCATTCCACTTGCCTCCACGTCCGCCTGACACCTCCGATGCATTCCACCCGTGACAAAAAAAAAAAAAAACAACGATAACACGTTGCTCCTCATTGGCGCACCATCCTACCAACATACCATTCAGCCCTTCCTTACTTCTGCTGCAAGCACGACTGTTACCGCCGGTCTGCCTGTTCAGCCTCTTTCATGATTCCATCACCAGACGGCACACCTCTATACAACATAGCCGCCAACATTCAAACTCCCGCTTGCAGTAACCGTCATTCTCGCATAGCTCCTCCGTCATGGCCGACTCTCCGCGTCTAGTGTTTCCGATCACGATCAAGTTGACCTTGCACAAGCCGATCCAGTCCTCCGACCCAACTTTCCTTTTTCAAAGCCTTATAGATATCCAGGTTCTGGTGGTCTCTCTACAAAGAAAAGATTTGACCCGCATCCAAGCTGCCAATGCCATCGGTTTGTGCGACGGTTGGACAAGAAATTGCAGAATATGTGTTAGCATTTCACCTCCTCGTTATATTACTATACGAAAGCACCAACAATTATCTAAGCAACGGGCAGACCGAGCACCACGGCAAAAAAAAGCTGCCTTCGCCGTTCCAAAGACCACGAAATCATCATCCAAACTTGCTTCCCTTTCCTCCGCACCACAAAACCTTCCCAGCACTTCAGCTATTAAAGGGTCACCGAAGAAAAGCACCTCCGGCTCCATACTACAACCTGTTTCAAGTCAGCCTGCACATCGGGCCATCGAAGGCTTTCGCACCTTCACACCCTTAAAAGGGAAGGCGTCGCTTCATACAACATCTCCAACCTCTCCAACACAACGGAAGTCATCTATCAAACATTCCGAGCCTGCCTCGAAAACACCCATGGAAGCAGACGAAGGTCTCACACAAACACCTTCCACATGCTCCTCTTCAAGCGTATCAGTATCAGTATCAGTATCAGCTATTCCTGGTATGTCTGGCATCCGCTCTGTGAAAACGAGCATAACTTCCTCTACGTCAGTAAAAATCAAAGTGGTACGTTTGCTTTTTTGCACCTCCTCGGCGGCATGTCACACTTTCTCCCGATCACGGCAATGCAGCCACTCTGCCTCCACCCGTTTCCTAGCCAGTGACTTTACACAGCGTTCCTGTCCCTCCACTTCAACCTCCGCACATACATTCGCCTACACACGACACCATTCCTCCGAATCCACTCGTCCCCTTCCCGTCAGCAGCCATTTTGCAGAAGCCCTCACCAGGGGGTTGCATCTCTCAGTACGTGAATTAGAAGACTTAAACTTTAATGTAGACTCAAGTTTACAGAACATTTTTTGGAAGCATACGCAACCCTCCGCTCTTCTCTCACGGAACTACTGGCCCTCCGCCAAGCAGCAGCTCTGTCAGATAAGCTTCAGGCCGACAACGCCATTTTGCGAGCTCGAGATTGTGAACAGGCGCTACCTTTCTACACGGGTTAACTACACCCTCCTTCGAGCACGCTATAATAGGCCCTCCCCTATTCCATCTTCGCCATCTGGGAGGGCATATTATTGTGCCTGCTCACGGACACGTCGACTCCTTAATGCCCCCTCTTCAATGAGCACTGTTTCACCTTCCGCACGGCCTTCCGCTGCTTCACAGCCTCCGTCTCTACATACATTGCACCAAGCAGCTCCATCTCCGCTGCCTTCCCCTTTCGAGGACCCTTCCGCTACGGCCTCGCAATGTCCTCCACTTCTTACGCCAAATACGAATCACACCGGTCCTTCGACGCCTCCGCCTACCCAATACACCACACTTGTGCTACCAACAGACTGTTCCACCGTCTCACCACTGCCTGCACCTCCTTCCCTTCAACCAGCCGTTCCACCATCCGCCTCCGCAACGACCCAACCTCCTATCGTTGGGCCTTCCTCCACTTCAGTAACAACCGTCGAGTCTATGTCACGACCCTCCAGCGACTCACCCATCTCCGTTTGTCAACAAACTCGTCAGACTCCTGCCATGGCCAGAATTTCAAATTATTCGGTCTGGCAGTTCGATAATGCCGCCACTTTTATCCTAGTCTTCCACGGCATCAACTCAAACGCCAAAACCGTGGAAGAAGATTTCGCCTTGCTCTCCATGCCGCGCCAAAGCTACAGGGGTTGCTTTAGGCTTTCGGATGCTTCCCTTAGCCTCCTCACCTTTTTCAAACTTAGAAAATTCTACACATCTGCAACCCCTTCCGGCCCAGTGAGACGTCCAACTATTCCTCCAATCTCAAGTTACGGTAGCATGGCCATTCCTCTCGCTCAAGAATTACCATAAACTCTTTCTAAACAGATATCATAAAAGTTCTGTGCCTCCATTTACGTCTTTCCTGTACCTCTGCAATCAGTTTTCTGTTCCCTCCGTCTCCTCACATAAGAGGCTGAAGAAACTGATACATGGACAACCGTGTACAGATATACCTGTTCTACATTCCAATCATCAGTCAACTCAACCATTCTTCTCTTCCGCCTTCCCTCTGATCTCCCGTCCGCCTTCCCGTATTCCTTCCGCCATACGCCACTCATCGCTCCCGAGGTCTTACCTGCAACCTGATCGTCCGTCTCGTCAAGGATTCCAGTGATCCACTTCCTTCACGCCTTCCCACAAGGTAAGCTAGCTGTTTTCAACAATTTTGCTTGATTCCTTACCTTGTACCCCTTAAGATACGGACCACTGCATGCGGTAGGCTTACTAACCTAACTGAGCGAACCGCACTTCCCAATCTCATCCAGGCAGTCAGTAGGCCCACTACGGCCCTACCACACTCAGCTCTGCCTTCAAGGTGAAAGTGGTTGGGACTACAGGTGGGTCTTTATCGAGAAAGTTTCTTTTCTGGGGACGCCGGCTCGTACTGCGGGGAACTCTGAACTTAGCCCTCCACCGGGTGACGAAGTCTGCTATTAAAACAGGTAATGTATTTTCGTCGGCTATAAAAAGACTAAAATTGCAGGGCCCGAACCTGCTTAATTTGAGTTTTTATTGCTTAACTGAAAATATACATTACCTAACTCCCGCCCAAGCCTCCCCTCCATGAGCTAGGTTCTGGAAGGTGGAGAAATGATGCCAACAGAAGGCTGCACCGCAGCTTATATACGCCAACCAAGGCTAGCGCATGCACAGTTCCGTACGAGCCCGGCAGGGAAGACAACTTTCAAGATTCTAGGGGAAAATAAGCTCAAAAGGGGGGAACTGCTATTAAAACAGGTAATATATTTCGTTTAGGCAATAAAAACTAAAATTGAGCAGGTTCTGGCCCCGCATTTTTAGTCTTTTTGTTGTAACCATTGTTTGTATTGTCATCCAACTGTCTATCATAACATGCTTAAGTGTTATACGCGCATCGTTTCAATACATTGTTGCTGCAAAGTGGCGGCTCATTATCCGGCTCATTATAGTCATTGTTTGTAGTTTCTGTTTGGAGCATAAGGCTTCGGACCAGGGGCTCGTAATAAATTAACTGAGCAAAAAACGGCTTCACCGTTTAGAAAAAGCATTAGAGATCGTATCCCCATACTCGCAGCTGTGAAGCTACACGAATAAAAACGGATTAGAGTTCACTTGAACGCAACGAACTATAATTTGAACTCCAATTCCAGGGAACAGTGACTGTTTTTGTTCAGTGTTTATGTCAGAAAGTGAACACAGTTTGTGTTTGAAATGTTTAATGTTTGCGTGCGTGTGTATGTTTGTGTGCACTTCATTTGGGTATTGTACAAGCTTTTGTAAATATTTGTCTGTGTTTATTGTTTTATATTGTTTTTTATTTAAAAAATGGCCCGAGCACATTTTTTCCTGCCGAGCCAATCCCGAACCTAGCACTCAAAAAATGCCTGGTACACTGGGCATAACTGAGCCGATCTGATACCGAGCAGAACCGAGTACTTCTATTCACAGGGTGTTGCTGGGAGCACACGCTTTTTTCACATTTTCTCACATTCTAACTTTTTATTTTTTCACACATTTTTCACATACCCGCTTTTCATTTTTTTCACATACTGCTTTTTATTTTTCTCACATACCTACTTTTCATTTTTGTATCACTATTTCTTCGTTTTCATGTACACACAGGTTTCCCAATTCTTTAATCCATTTTTTTTTCTTTTCCGGTAACCATTTCGCTGTAATTTCAATCAAAAGAGTGAAAGCGAATTCAAAGCAATTCCGTTAATAAACCAATCAATTTTTTTCGTGTTCAAATAACAGACATGCCTACGTAATTCCGGGCCCAAAATGAACATGGATAATTTGATTGTTCGATAAGGCGATAGGGCGTTTTGCCTTATTTTTCACACAACACTCATGTTTTTTACATTTTCCCCCTCTTATTTTACCACTGGAAATTTTCACATTTTTCACATTGGCAGCATTCCTGTAATCAGCACTTGCTAAATGCCAAGCAGGCTTCTATACTTTGTTCCACATTATGTTTTCAGAAAACTGACTGTATGACGCCACGTTTCCTTCCACTACGAGTGCAAAAAATCCTTAAACATCCCATTCGTAAACTTTAACAGTAACTTTGTAGAGTCTACAAGTGTGAGTTCTACATGTTTTTGCACTCTTAGTGATAGGAAACGAGTCGTCATCCAGTCAATTTTCTGAAAACATAATGTGGAACAAACTATAGATAGAACAATTATTCTTTTCACTAAAACAGCCTGGCGTAGCAGCAGCCATAGGCTATATGTATTAGTTTCGCACACTGTAATTGATGAAGTATCGACATATCTAGTACGGCCTGCATTAACAACCATTATCACAACTAACAAGTAATTTTATGATGAGGTAAGTTACTTTTAAGCTAATAAAAGTTTTAACAATTGCCCATTCAAAACAATTAAATTAGAGCTATTGACACGAAAAAAGTAGTTAATCTGCACGAATTACCTGAAAACTTAGTTAACATTATTGAATTCCGTGATAGTTCTTCAACCTTTCTGCAACAAGAACCATGCATCTAGACACACGCTAGTGTGTCGCGCCAAGTTAGGCAACAATCATCACAACAAACATCACATCAATTCAATTGTCGTGGTTGTAAACCATTGTAGCGCGGCGCCACAGCGTCAGTGTCTTATATCTTGAAGCATAGTTGGGCACATTTCAGGCACTTGGGGAAAAAAAATAAAATCAGGAGCAATGACCCACCTGACAAAAATTCACTCGTGTAGGAATGCCAGCTAAGCTGCTTTTAATGCAAAATCTGACCCTCAATAACGTTGAAAATGTGTAACTAGCTAGCTAGCTAATTCTAGTCCGCTCATCCCCATGTTAATTTCCATACGGTGATGATTATTCATCAATACCGAGATAACGGGAAGGCTTCCAGCTAATAAATTGGACTAATGGCTGTAGTACGACACGATTTGTGTACCTTTTATGGTTTGGAGCCTAGGGGTGTAACAAGGATGGCGTAGGATGGCGCGTAAGTACGAAAATATTGTTATAACCATTGTTAGTATTGTCGGCATCATCTCTCATTGGCCAGCCAAAGTTCGGACAATGACAACGTGTATACTGATTTGATTTGATTTATTCATACGAGAACACTACATGGGCTTAACCCCTTACACTGTACTCTACGAGCTAACTAACTTACTAACAAAAGTCCATAGCTTGCTTCTCAAACCTGCAACCACACATCACACCATACACCATACTGACGTGCGTGCCTAGACACGCACTAGTGTAGTACGATAAATCTAAACAACGTTGCCAAAGAAATTGTATTCGTGTCCAGTTCACGAAAAATAAACGAGCTCTAAATAAACAAACAAAGCAAAATAAACAAATAAAATAAAATAAAATAAACAAAGCAAAATAAACAAAGCCAAAAACTGGTGAAGAGGCCACTAAGTTGAGAGTGGTTCGACCCTTCAAAGGAGTGATATCAACACATCAAAACTAACGAAATAAAACAAATTACAACGAAATTAAAACCAAACCAAAAACCTATAAAGAGGTGATCAAGTTGAGAATGGTTCGGCCTATAGGCAAAAGGTAGTATCAAATTGTAGAAAACCAATTTCTTGTTGACGTGCCACTTTATTACACATCTGGACGGTAGTGGAGTTGAGTCACAATTCTAAAAAAAAGGAGTGATATCATATCAAAAACCAAAACTAGTAAAAGGGGCCGCCAAGTTCCGAATAGTTCGGCCCTTCAAAGGAGTGATATCAACACACCAAAACATTCGCCAACTTAATCGTACCGAATAATACTTTGGACGTTAAATGAAAACTTGAACATTGCTACCAAAGTAGCAATGTTCTAGTTTTCATTTAACCTTCGAACTATTAAGCGGTGCGATTAACTTGGCAAATGTTTTGGTGTGTTGATATCACTCCTTTGAAGGGCCGAACCATTCGGAACTTGGCGGCCCCTTTTACCAGTTTTGGTTTTTGATATGATAGATCATAATCATTGACTGGAATCCGCCAAAATGAAGCTTCCGCTTAAACGGACACCTGGCCTGCCTTATAACATTCCGCCTGCCTTATAACACTTCGCGCTGGTCGCCTTCCACGCGTATACGAACGCGAAGGTCATCTGAGATAGTAGCTGCGTTCTTCGCACGTAGCTACTGTCTCATTTGGCATTGTGCGTAATAGATGAACCAGCATGAACGCATTAATCGTGTCGTCACAAACTGCAAAAATTCTCGTATTTTAACATCACAATTTATAATTTTTTAGGCTAGTGTCTTATAATTTTGCTTTGGCGATCTAATGGAATAATTAATTTTAATTTTTACTAGTCTATTAAATTTTAGATCTCATGATAATTATTAGCAAATTAGTACCTGCACACACAGAGATGAAACGTCATGGTTATTGTAAGCGCGCAAAGCATCATATAGTTACGGGTTGTTCGTAAATAAAGTTCCATTATATTCAACAGAAAGTCTCCTAGACGGAACATTTTAAAAAGGATTTTTAGCCAGGGAAAGACTAACAGTAAGGAAATAGACCTTTGGGGCCGTACTTGATGTGGAGGATCGAGAAAAATGGCGCTGGGAGGTATATCCCTTTAAAGTCCAGTGGTCACAGGATCGCGTGCCAAGACTAGACGCGAGCTGTGCTGCTCGGCTCGGTTAAATAGACATAATTGCTCGGTATACCGAGATTGCCGATCATGCTCTGCTCGGCGGGAATCGGCTCGGTATCGGTACAGCCTTACTTTTAAGTATGTTTCCTGTGAGTGGCTATATGTGTATTTTGTGTGCATTTATAATTTGTGAAACAAGCATACTCCTAATAAGGCAGTTTTTATTGCCTGTCTTTGTGTATGTATTTTTCATCCTTTGTAGGCGTTTTGCTGTTTACGGCGTCTGTTTGTATATGTTTCAGATTTTTGTTCTGTTTCATGTGCATGTGTATGTTGTATTTTTTGTGCGTATTTATTTGTGTGAAGTATCCAACCGTTTTTTTTTGTTTGGTTAGTGATGTTCATGAATACGTGTGCATGGAGACTGGCATGTCACAATCCTTGTTCCCTGGAATTAGAGTTCAAATTATAGTTTGTTGCATTCGAATGAACTCTAATCCGTTTTTATTCTTGTACCTTCACAGCTGTGAGCATGGGGATACAAGCTCTAATGCTTTTTCTAAATGGCAAAGCCCTTTTTTGTTAGTTAATTTGTTGGCTTTTTTCGTTTTCATTTTATTGTAATTGCTATGATCTGGTCTATCATGTGCACGGTATGTCCACTGTATACCCAATTTTGTTTGCGAAAAAACGAAACAGTAGAAATGCGTATTTTTGATCAGGTTCTGCCGACTTTATCCCGCGTTTGTTTTTTGATGGCAACACACTAGCGTGTGTCAAGAGTTAGCATGTATCAGCTGATGGGAAGTTGATTCTGCATTGTTGCAAGCAGATGCAGTATTATGGCAAACAATCGCGGAAACAATTCAACTAGTTTCTAGAAGCCTGCATTGAATAAGTAAATAAATCATTCAGTCATGTCGGCCGTCCAATTTTGAGGTCTTCAAAATTAAAGACTTTGCACCATATAGTTTAAAACTGAAAGATTAAAGCGTAAACCTAGACCATTCCATTTTCGACAATGATTGAATATATTTAATGGAGCCGCCCAGAAGCTACCACGACAATGTTACTTTCCCCGTGCCCGAGCATCGTTGCATCTTTTTTTTTTTTATTATTTTGTTAACTACAAGAGCCTAAAGACCTTTCGTCATTCGCTCTATCTAAGAGATCTAAAAACTACTTAATCCTAATCCTGGTCACCACCTCAAACCTCCACTGAGCACGAACCAACCCACACTACACGTCTGCCTACACCACTGACAAAAGACAACACTCTCAGCTCGAGCCAACGTCACTAGTAACCCACAACACATCCTTGTCCACGAACATAACACTATTGTCACCTCCATCAGATAGAACCTCCACACTACCCCCTATTGTGGGAACCTCGTCTACTCCGCCAAGAAGCACAGGCAACGATGGCTTGACTGGGGGCTCTGCCAGGACTCCTGATCTGCTTTCCACACCTCCCATGGCCGAAGATCAGTGTGCAATCGGATCACCCACGCCTGCAATTGCACTCTCCTTCTGCGCTTTGTCCCCTTCATTCTCAACCGGTCCACTGGTGTCCACGACTTTCATTTTGTGCGCACAAGGGGAGGTAGCCAGTCTGGGACGCTTCTTGGACCTCTTTCCTTTCTCCTGCACTGACCACCCCACCTGGCTCTGACCATGTTCCGACTCTTCGTTGCATCGTTGCATCTTGTTCGATGAGCTACAATCTGAGGATCTTGTGCGCCTCGCCTATAATTGTTGCCCCATTGTTACTTGTTGCAGCATTGCATTCTGGGGCCCCTCCGCTGCCTGTCCAGTTTTTAAAAATTCTCGTACGCAAACGAACTCTAATAAAGCTCTGCCTGCTGGCTGTGCTAATACTAATCCGGCTCATAAAAACAACAAATTCCACTAAGAGACTGTGAGTCTTTCATTGCAAAAAGAGTTGGAGACAAAATGCAGATCGTGAGCATTGGGTCTAATCAAGTAGGAAAAAAAGTAATTTTTTTAAAAAGAAGTGTGATTTAGTAATGTGTCAAGTTTGCTGGTTTATCTTGAGACACGCTAGTGTGATGCCGCCAAGTAGATGATTGGCCAAGTGGATGAGGCTAATTGTGATTGAGCGACCAATTCCAGCTTTATTCCATAATTTACATTAAGCTTGGAAGGAGCAACTGAGGGGGCGATGCGCTGATTGAGTGAGCGAAGCAAACGAAAATCAGCATTTGTTAGCCAGTGTGCTCAAAAATGGGATTGAACAAACTTAAGCATGTGAAGCATGGATGTACAATAAACCAAACTGTGTCAACTTGGCTGCTGTAACGGCTAATTGGGGAACCACAAATGTTAAAATTATGAATGAGAAAATTTATAGACATAAAATTCTTCCAGAAAAAAAGGTAGAGGTGACGATTAGACTGTGTTACCTTTTGTAAATTCACAGTCCTATGAAAGTTGTGATATCCACCCAAAACCAAAACTGGTATAAGAGAAGCCGCCAACTTTCCAAAAAGGGTGGACCTTTGAAAGTAGTGATATGATTCAACGAGGGAAAGGCAACCAAGGTTAATCCTATTAGATAAGTTAATCACACCGAATAATACTTTGGACGTTAAATGAAACCTTAAATAGCAATCTTCTAGTTGTCATTTAATTTTCGAACTATTAGTCTGTGCGATTAACTTAGCTAATATGATTAACCTTGGCAGCCTTTCCTCGTTGAATGATATCGCTACTTTCAAAGGCCGACCGCTTTTGGAAACTTGGTGGTTTCTCTTATACCAGTTTTGGTTTTGGGTGGATAATTATTACGGCCTTAGGGCTTCATCAGGCATATGACCGGAAGCGTTAACACTTGCTACAAAACGCGTTGAACATAATAATTATCGTAAGGTACGGCAGCAAGGCTCATCATCTGCATCAAACAGTTTTGCAGAGCAACAATGACACCATGCGTTGTCAATAATTTCGGCACACGAGACCTGTCATAACTACCGTGCAACACCGTTTCCGCATGGGGAGAGTAACACTTGTCAGCCATCGAAAAGTAGATTCGTTGTTGAGAATCAAAATGAAACGATCTGGGATTCCAATTAAATCGTACAGTTTAGGGCAAAATGACACGTCACATCTCTGAATTTTGAAAGCTTCAGAATTGGGTAGCTTGCATGATTAAATGACTTATTTATTTCTGAAATATGGGCTTCGTGACCCCAGTTTAATTGTTGCAATGTATTGTTGCCTCGACTACTTCCTGTCATAGTGAAAGACAAACTACGGTGACATAGAAAAACTAGCAAACAAATTTTAGCATGGGGTGCCCTCTGTTGTCGCTACTAGAAAGCTGTAGTGTCAGTAAGCCAGCTGCGATGGAAAGTTAGTGTGCCAGCACAGGGTGGCAATAGAAAGTTACGGTGCGAGCATGTAATTGGGCAAAATTTCGCCGATCCAGGAGTTGGCGAGAGCAGAACTGGGAAAAATAAGTCCTGGGGTGTGTTAGGATGTCCTGTGATGCGTAGCAATATATTAAAACTGACCTTGGATAGGTGAAAAGTATCTTACTCCACGGGTAAGAGTAAGGGGACTAGGGGAAGGATGCACTAGAACATCATACGTAGTCCTGGTTTCATCTGTTTCTTTAAGTGAACAAGCCTATAGGTAAGATAGTGGCCGAAAATTAAAATTGCTGCTTATCTATCTCCGTGTGGTTCCTTTGCCCAGTCTGGGGGAGGGGGGGGGGAGACCTTTTATTACGGAAATTCAAATGGCTGTTTTATTCACTGGTGTTAACTCTGTTGCGCCCCTTCCCCCCAACCTCCATAATATAAAGGTTGTCTCAGCTGCAATGCCAGCTAAATTTTTTCAAAACGTAAATTGTTAATGATTCCTGCCAAGTTCTTAACGTTTGAAGTCGTGACAACAATTAAATCCGGAATTGTGTATGGTTGAGAAGATCGAAAATTGAGTTGGACGTTTTATTTGGTTGCAGCTCTCTTGCTAGTCCATAACTGCATTTTTTAAACGTTGTTGCAGTTAATTCAAAAAAAGTCCATTAAGTCTATCTAAAACAAAACTTGTTAACAAGTTTTCATTATTTTAAGTTTGACATCAATTAAATTCACAAAAAATGTGTGTAGTTTGGAAAATGACTTGACTGAGCTATTTGCTAGTAGTCCATCATTATCAGAGTCGGTTTAGAATCTGTCTGTTTGCACTATAACGTTTGGCCAAATTATCCTATGTATGTAAAATTTTGCACACAGATTCTATGCCACATTTCTTGGTCTAAGTTCGAAAATGTTGCCTAACAAGTGAATGAAAATAACTAAGTCCAGCGACAAAGAGCAAGCCTTGTGAGGGTTTCCCGGGAAATCGAGCACAGCAAGCAAAGCACAGGCGACAGGAAAGTGCCCTAGCCTCCGTAAGTGGATCTAGCGTATCTGACCTAAGTACATGCAGGGCTCTGAAAAAAGTTAGAAACGCACGTTCACAGTGGTTCTCAATGGGCTAGTGCAAAATAAAATGCATCCCTTTTGGGTTTCCATCCAAGATATCTCTGGGGGCGTTTATAGCACATCCACGGATCCCTAGCTGACTTTGTTGATGGAAATACTTTCCTTAATAGGATTCGTACCACTTAAAGGAAATCAATATCAACGACCTTCAAGGATTCATCTTCGGTAAAAAAAAGCACACATGAAGCTAAAAAGCAAGTTATCTTACAGTTCACTGTGAACCCAAATGTACATCATGCTAAAGTATAGCTTCGAGTTTTAAGGGCTGTAACCCAAGCTGATGTGAGATCAAATCTCTGTAACTAATATGGGATGTTACAAAGGGCACCTCTGTGTGTACAATACATCCCTGGTAGTGAATGGGTTGGTTTAGTATAGGATATGCCACTAAGAAATAAGTAAAATAGCAGAGAGCCGTATGTGCCAGCTTTCTGATTCTTAAAAATGTAGTCTTTGTCTGTCTTAGTAATTAAGTCACTGTTCTTAATTGCACATTGACTTGAGTTTGTAAAGAAGGAGAGTTCGTTGAAGGCCATCCAAGCTTTCAAATGTAACTCAAACAACATGACACTGACTTTCTGCTCGTGGCATGACAGTAAGCAAACTAACTAATAACAAAAATGCCATAAACCTGGAATAGCATGCATCTTGACAGTGTTATTGTTTTCTGCATGTCTTGCATTCTTGATGTAGTTTTGGCCATTTGTCGTTAGTCAAACCAAGGTCGACCAAAATCGACAGGCCATCATGCTTACAATTCAAGGATTGAGTTACAATCCCCCGCCTGGAGGAAACAGTGACATTAAAGTCGAGAAGAATGCCAAAATAAACATGCATTCATCACTAAATTTACTCAACCTTGTTCCCTTTCAGTCTTTTCTTTTTGTTCGGCACAAAATTCAAAGTGTAGCACAGAGATGAGTAGCAATGAAGCCGCTCAAAGAAAATTATCAAGAAGTTACTAACTTAAATTGGAAACCAGTCCTTCCTCCCTAACAACCCTTGCAGACCCACTCGTTGAGCTGACAACTTCTGCGTGCCTCTTAAACTGAATACATTAACTTAGCTCTTAACAACCTTATGACCAGATGATTGTATAAGTGCAGCGAGGAAAGAATACTTCCTGAGAAATCTAGGTTACAACTGAGATGTTTTTATAAGCAGAATAAGATTAATAAGAGTTAACATACTGAGCAGAGGAAGTGATGAATTATTCTATAACACACTAGAGGCATTAAAGCATCGTGTCGGAATGTCTTGTCACGATTCAAATGGAAGTTATTGAAGACATTCTTTTGTTTCGTTGTAGATTTATCCTGAAGATGATTATGCCCATCGTTTCGGATCACGAGAGCAGCCAACAGTTGGTCAACTGCGATCATGGTTACCAAGGGTAAATTTCCAAAATAAATCTACCATTATTTTCAGAGACTATGTTGCAATTGAACTGTGTGCGTGTACTGTGTTCGACTCTTTTAGTTGGTGATTAAGTAGTTATTGTAGTATTTGATTTACTTGGTACTTCTTAAGTTACAGGCTGAATATCATTATTCATTTTCAAGCAATTTCGGTCGAATTGTTGGCATTATTACTTGAGCCGTAGTCTGCAAAAAAATGTATAGTCTCTTCCTTCTTAATTAATTATTGATGACTATAATGGATGCAGAGATGTCATTGAATAAACTGTTCGTTGTGTTACTGTGTAAGTTTTCGTCAAATTCAGAGTCATAATTCGGAGAATTAATATATTTACCACTCATTTTCACAAATAAGACTATGTCTACGCCTTGCAAATTTTCAATGGCTGGCTGCCATATTCCTCAGGCATTACGACTTCAACACAAGCATTAGCATCAACAAAACTTTTGTCGTAATGCCTGAAGAAGGTGGCAGCCAGCCGTTGAAAATTTGCAAGACGTACACATAGTATTATTTGTGAAAATGAACGGTAAATATATTAATTCTCCGAATTATGACTCTGAATGCTGAGATGTCTATAAGATGTGTGTCCATCCAAAGGCCAGTGGATGCAGAAAATGTGTGGTCTACTGGTAATTATATTTTACTCTGGTGTTGTTTTTTGTTCTTAGAGGGCAATTTCGGTAATTTTACCGTGTGTATCTTATTGCTTGGCCCTATTTTAGCTCTCGAGCACAAAAAGAACAATTGCAGTCTGTTGTATAGACTAAGAAACAGGCTTTGGTCTATTGTAGGTGGAGTGAACAGAACTTTATTTCAAATTTATATTTAAGGTTAATGAGTTTACCATATTTGTAAATGATCCTTAAAAATCCAGGTGAAATACTCACTTGGCTAAGTTTGGCTCGTCGCCTTTTAGCGAATGAAATCATTCTTACGCAAACTCAACGAAGAGATAGATGTTTTGCGAATAAGGTAATAATAAATTAACCGAAGAAATACGAGCAAACAACGAAAGCTGCTCTTTGCTGGCCTTTTTCTTATTTGACCTTTTTTTTTCAAGTAGGACTAAGCATTTTTTACATTTTACAATTTTTACAACAACTGCTGTGTAGTGTATACCCAAAAGTAAAACTATTAATAATAACTCATTTAACTGGAAGCCAAACAATCATAGTAATGGTAGTTTTTAACAATAATCAAAAGATTCAGAAGGTTGACAATGCTACTGCTGATATCTAGACACACGCTAGTGTGTTGCGCCAAGTTAGGCAACAAACATCACATTTATTCAATTGTCGAGGTTGTAAACCATTGTAGCGCGACGCCATTGCGTCAGTGTCTTATATCTTAAAACATAGTTGGGCACATTTCAGGTACGTGGGGAAAAATAATAATGCGGTACAAAAGCTTAAATTGTGTTGAAATCGAGAGCAATGACCTACCTGACAAAAATTAACTCGTGTTTGAATGCCAGCTATGCTGCTTTCAATGCAAAATCTGCCCCTCAATAACGTTGAAAATGTGTTACTAACTAGCTAGTCTGCTCCTCCCCATGCTAAATCCCATAGGGTGATTATTCATCGATTCCCAGATAACGGGAAGGCTTCCAGCTATGAAATTGGACGAATGGGTGCACTACAATACGAACTGTGTACCTTTTATGGTTTGGAGCCTGGGGGCGTAACAGGGATGGCGTGGCAGGGCGCGTAAGTACGAAAATATTGTTATAACCATTGTTAGTATTGTCGGCATCGTCTCTCATTGGACGACCAAAGTTCCGACAATGACAACGTGTATACTGACGTGCGTGCTTAGACACACACTAGTGTATCACGATAAATCTAAACAACGTTGCAAAGAAATCGTATTCACGTCCAATTCACCAAATGTAAAAACAAAGCAAAATAAACAAAGCCAAAAACTGGTGAAGAGGCCACCAAGTTGAAAGTGGTTCGACCCTTCAAAGGAGTGATATCAACACACCAAAACTAATTAAATACAACAAATTACAACAAAATTAAAACCAAACCAAAAGCCAGTAAAGAGGTGACTAAGTTCAGAATGGTTCGGCCTAAAGGCAAAAGGTAGTAGCAAATTGTTGAAAACCAATTTCTTGTTGACGAAGCACTTTATTACTCATTGCACGGTAGTGGAGTTGAGTCAATACACAATTTAAAAAAAAGGAGTGATATCATATCAAAAACCAAAACTGTTAAAAGGGGCCGCCAAGTTCCGAATGGTTCGACCCTTCAAAGGAGTGATATCAACACACCAAAACATTCGTCAACTTAATCGCACCGAATAATACTTTGGACGTTAAATGAAAACTTGAACATTGCTACCGAAAGTAGCAATGTTCTAGTTTTCATTTAACCTTCCAATTTTCTCAATCAATTTTCTCCCTTGACCGTCCCTCTGGTCCCTCGACTGTCCCGGTAACCACATTACCAGGTTATGGAAGATTTTCCATCTACGGTGGGAGCGGATTAGCACAAAGACCACACAATACATAGGTAAAGAATGATGTTTTTTGGGGCTTTAAAAAACTAACTCGAGATTTTAAATTTAGGCAACATCACTGTGAAGAAACATGTTGTGTATAAGGAAGCTATCTTAAAGGGAATTTCTGCAATTTGGTGAATTTGGTAAATTAAACGGCAGATTCATACATTTTCACCACCTCGCTTTTGGAAACAAAGAGGTTGACAATTCAGTGTGTGATGACGGGAACACAAAATATAAAAAAATGTAAAAAATGTGTTATATTGTATGAATATTGTGGGCACAGTGAGCGAGTGAAGCATAACCTATAATGGACACCAAATTACAAAAGGTTGGTTCCACTTTTTGGTCTGCATGGATCCGAAACGAATTGTTGGATTGGAATAATTTATCACATCAATATCACTCGAAATAACTTACCATAGTAAATTTGGAATCCGGAATAGTAAAGTGTTTGGTGCACCCAAATCCGCCCACGTTTAATCATTGTTTTAAATAAACGGCTTTGTTACTGGTCAGATCAAAAAATTCCATCCAATTCCAGTAAACTAAAAAAAATGGGACATGGGGGGGGGGGGCAGTTCTTCGAGTGGATGAGGAGTTATGATTTTTTTTTTCTACAAGTCAGTTACGGCATAAGCCCTTATTTTTAAAGTGCAAATGCAGGACTTATAGGGTTAAGGAAATCCGACGAAACATACACCGTGCCGCTGGTTATCAAGTGAACTTTAAAAAACAAGACGGACTAAATATTGTTGCTTCCTTATAGCTAATAACCTTTTTTGATGTAACTCAATGAAATAATAACATTTGATGGTCACATTTAATCACTACAGGAAGGCAGGCAACTGTAAAAACCAAAAGGATTCTGTTAACGACACACATTAGCTTCATTTGAAAAAAGAATGCCTGTAGGAATTCCCTTCAAAATGGCATCGAAAGTAGCGTGTCTACTAGCAATGGGAATCCCGAATGTAAAACCTGAAATAGCCGTGTCACGGCGAAGCGGTTTATAAAATGGAAAATATAGAACAGACGACGTGTTTATACCACAACACAAAAACAATACCATTTCTGCATGTGTGGGTCTAACATTTTTTTTATTCCTCATTGCTATGGCAACGTGAAGTCTTGACACCGTGTCACATGAATGAATAGGCCTACCCTCTAACGCAATTCTCTGCAACTGCTACTTACGAAATTAAAACATCACATAAAAATTAGTCCTAAAAACTAAAAATTATTCTTAACTGCTACTTACGAAATTAAAACATCACATAAAAGCTAAAAATTATGCTTAACAGCTAATACCTTTTGACCTACAAGTGTGATGGTTACTACTTTTAGATTAGAATACAAATCGCTGTTGCAGTGTATGATAGAGGTGCGTGCCTCAACATTTTCGTTGGTGGTGGTGTCAAGTTTTATCATATCAAAAACCAAAACTGGTAAAAGGGGCCGCCAAGTTCCGAATGGTTCGACCCTTTAAAGGAGTGATATCAACACACCAAAACATTCGCCAACTTAATCGCACCGAATAATACTTTGGACGTTAAATGAAAACTTGAACATTGCTACCGAAAGTACCGAAAAAGTGGAACCAACCTTTTGTAATTTGGTGTCCATTATAGGTTATGCTTCACTCGCTCACTGTGCCCACAATATTCATACAATATAAGACATTTTTCACATTTTTTTATATTTCGTGTTCCCGTCATCACACACTGAATTGTCAACCTCTTTGTTTCCAGAAGCGAGGTGGTGAAAATGTATGAATCTGCCGTTTAATTTACCAAATTGCAGAAATTCCCTTTAAGATAGCTTCCTTATACACAACATGTTTCTTCACAGTGATGTTGCCTAAATTTAAAATCTCGAGTGATTTTTTTAAAGCCCAAAAAAACACCATTCTTTACCTATGTATTGTGTGGTCTTTGTGCTAATCCGCTCCCACCGTAGATGGAAAATCTTCCATAACCTGGTAATGTGGTTACCGGGACAGTCGAGGGACCAGAGGGACAGTCAAGGAAGAAAATTACGCATTAAAATGCGTAACTACTGTATGGAGCTGGGACGCTTTGGGAAGGTTACCAGGACGCTTCAGGTTGGTTACTGGGACACCATGGCACATTTTCCATACACGGCTCCCACTTTAGTCATTAATCAACTCATTAAAAACGTTTTACTAATGTTACTTGTTTTTGTCATGAATTTAGGGTTACACAAAGCAATCAGGAAAGCTTTGCCATGATTTTTGCAAAATGCAAAAGTCTCACTGTTACACTACCGTAAAAGTTTAAACTCCTTTTACGCAATATTAATCTGAGTATCTCTCTCGTTATTTTTTAGCCAGTGGGAAAAAGAGAATTTTGACATATGAGCCAATCACAGGCCGCTTATGCTGATCAGCACTCAATGGGCCGCCAAGAGGGCGATTAATAAGTGATAAGCTCTCTAGTACATCATGGTGATAATCACAACTAGTTGGCATCACACAACATCAGATTAGCATACTTAAAATTACTAAGAAGGCTACTATTCATCAGTTATTAAAGAATGAGAAGCTAAATTCAGTATGTGAGAAAGGTTCAGGTTACATTACATTTGATTATTTTCGACGGGGGCATCATTTGCTACAACGATTTTTATTTCTGACTGATGCTAACTAATGAAACCGTCATAAAACAAATTTGTTTAACATGGCGATAGAAGTGGTCGTTAGGCCTGATTCGTTTATTGCTGTTGTAGATAACGCATTACACAATAATAAATATGCTTCACAGGTGCTATACAATGTACTTACACGCCCGTAATGCATATTCACTCCAGGAATTGTCACTCGAACTTATTTCAACCATTTTCAATAGCGAGGCTGTATTCGTTTCCATAGCAACCCAGACAGCGAGCAACAGATTAACTAAACTGGAGCACGGCGCATCGGCAAAGTGATAGGTGTAAAAACATGTGCCTAATTTAACTGCTGCATAACCATTTAGAATAACTTTACTAATACGTAAATTAAAGATATTTAGAGACATTCTGTGATCGTTTCTGAGGAGATACAACTTGCGGACGTCTACAGACTGAAGCGTATTACAAAAACATGAAACCGAAACTCTGAAAGTGAAAGGCTATTTACGGAATCCTCAACTAATAGACTCGCTAAAAAATTAATAAAAGTACAACAACATTAATACAAAATGCAGAAATTCGTACACATGCCCATAAATGTTTGTAACTGATTTATTAATAAACTGATAAAGTAATTCTCGTGGGGTACTCTGATTAAATACCCCTCCTGCTGCATGTAGTTATTTTTTTTTCTGATGGCATAATTTATCGAAGCTGGTTTTCAAATTATCATAGGTAATATCCCGAGTGCAAGGGTAGTTATCGATAATTTTGTGGAGCACGAAAGTTTTTGCTCTCATTAAACTCGTTCGTGCTTGAGTTGGCAATAAGCCCCCTCATCACTTCATGACTCGGGATCTTAATAATTAGCCAACACAAGCACTCACGACTTTAATGGGAGCAAAAACTTTCGTGCTCCAAAAAATTATCGATAACTACCCTTGCACTCGGATATTACCTATGATAATTTGAAAACCCGCTTCGATAAATTATGCCATCAGAAAAAAAAATCATTCTCATAGAATAACTTCAGCAATTACCATTTCAATGTGTATAGCTTGTGTGACATGCCCTTTGGCAACCGCCAGCAATGCAGTAAAATCAGACGTGACAATGAATAAGTAGGCAAACAATTATTTATTAAGTCAAGAAGACCACATTATTAGATACTGTCAGTTTTCATTCTGCATTTTTTCCTGAGCTAAAATAGTGTTGTTTATTGTACTTGTTTAGCATGTCCATAACTTTTTAGTTTTTTTTTGTTCTACATTACATTGTGTTATGTTTCAATTGGTTTATATTATTTTAATTTTTTTTCCCCAGATATCATGGAATGATCATCTAAACTTGATCTACCCAACAGTGAACATCAAAGAAAGCACTCGTGTTGTTGCTAACAGAACTTATCTGACTCATATTTCCCGGATTATATCTAACTCCGACGATAGGTATGCAATTATGAAAGAACACAAAATAATCAATTGCTAAAGGTAACACCGAGGGAACCCATTATGCTCTATTCACATAATCAATGTCAGTACCATTGGTCAAAATTCTGGGAGGGCAAGGAATACAACTTTACGCAAGCCCCTCCCAGTCCCCCCCCCCCCCATCCACACCATTTCCAGGGTACATTGTTTTGCTAAGCTGTGAGGTATTTGTTGATTAATGGTTTCATGTAAACAATGCCTCTCACACATCTGTAAAGAACTGTAAGTTAAGTTTGTATCTCATGAGTTGATAAATAAGTAACAGCACACAATGTAAATATCTTAAGACCTGATTATCTTAACAGTAGAAAGAATTATTCAGATACCACCAATAGAAACACAAATACCTCAATCGAGATCTAGACACACGATAGTGTGTCGCGCCAAGTTAGGCAACAATCATCACAACAAATATCACATCAATTCAATTGTCGAGGTCGTAAACCATTGTAGCGCGGCGCCATAGCGTCAGTGTCTTATATCTTGAAGCATAGTTGGGCACATTTCAGGCACTTGGGGAAAAATAATAATGCGGTACAAAAGCTTGAATTGTGTTGAAATCAAGAGCAATGACCCACCTGACAAAAATTAACTCATGGAAGGAATGCCAGCTAAGCTGCTTTCAATGCAAAATCTGACCCTCAATAACATTCAATAATACTTTGGACGTTAAATGAAAACTTGAACATTGCTACCCAAAGTAGCAATGTTCTAGTTTTCGTTTAAGCTGCTATTAAGCGGTGCGATTAACTTGGCGAATGATTTGCTATGTTGACATCACTCCTTTGAAGGGCCGAACCATTCGGAACTTGGCGGCCCCTTTTACCAGTTTTGGTTTTTGATATGATAAGTTATATGCTGAAGAATTTGCGGCAAACTCTGGCTCCCAGTTGTGTAAAAATCAAGAAATTTGCTGAATATTCAAAGTTGCAGCAGTGTACTGGCAAACATGGCGATGGGTAACGTAATGATGGTAGTTTGTAATCTTCAAACAGCATAGCCACATTGTTAATAGGTTTAATTTAGCGTCATGCAACATTACTCTAACAAGATATCGGTGTCGGTTAAGTATCGCGGTCGGTTGCATTAACGGTTTGATAGGCCATCCCATCCTTATCTGTATGAATCATTTAACATCTCTCTCTAACACCCTAACACTTAACAGCGTACGTTTCAATCATTAGCCTTAATTCACGAATCTTAAATTAGTTATGAAAATTGCAGCGGTGCTGCCAATAGTTTTGTTCTTTTTTTAATTTACCGCTACTTTCTTCATATTACTTGAAGATTATACGGTGCTGCATCTAGGATTTGAAAAGGTGAAAAGGTGCCTTTAAATGTAGGTATAAACAAGTCCTAGAGCCTTTTGAACGCTGTTTTAATGTGGCTACAATAAAACAGTCACATTTTAATCATGTAAAATAGTCACGTTTTAATCATGTAAAATAGTCACATGTTAATCACGACTTTGTTGTTCTTCTTATTACGGAAATTTTGTTCTCGCCTATAGATCGAGCCAATGAACCAATTTTCAACTTTTGTAGCTTAAAAAATAGGTGTGAACAAGACATCAGACCTTTTGAATGCTATTTTATTATGATGACTTATCTCAAGAAATGTTGAGATGAACATTTTTTTTTAGATAAATCGGTCACTATAAAATAGCATTCAAAAAGACCCTACGTTTTAATCTATAAAAGTTGAAAATCGTTCATTGGTTTGGACTTAAGGTTATCACAAAATTATCTTGTATCGCGATTATCTCTTATTAAAATTTTAGCTATTTAATTTGTTTGACATCTCCAAGGAAAAAATAGTAGATATTAGTATTTTTTTAAAAAAACCACTTAAATGCATCAAAATCAAGGACCGCGGTAGCGGTCCTTATGTAAGCCTCAGCATGAACTTCCATGTTAAACGTCAAACTTTGAACTCCTATAGTTTCGCCCAAATTTGACATAGACTAACGAAATTCGGCATTTGGGGTCGTGTCTTAACTATTTCTCCGCATTACAAATTTTAATGACAACAATTGAACCGTCCGGCGTCCACAGCATAGCCATTTCTTGTTCTTGTTGTTGTTGTTGTTGTTGTTGGGACTCTTTGCTCTGACCTGGAGATCGAACCACTGAACCGATTTTCAAGTTCTATAGCTTAAAACGTAGGTATGGACAAGGCCTAGGGCCTTTCGCAGGCGATTTTAATGTAACTACAATATTCTTGACACGGAAAGCCAAATGGGCTAAAACTTTTGCTCTCACGTAGAGACCGAACCAATGAACCGATTTTCAATTTGTATAGCTTAAAATGTTGGTATTAACACCGACCAGGACCTTTTGAACCCAATTTTGATGTGACTGCAGTATTCTAGTCGGCAGAGCAATTATTATTGCTGAGCACTGGGCATAAATCATTAATGTACTCTTTGCCCTCACTTGGAGGTCGAACCACTGAACCGATTTTAGAGTTCTATAGCTTAAAACGTAGGTATGGACAAGGCCTAGGGTCTTTCGCAGGCTATTTTAATGTAACTACAATATTCTTGACACGGAAAGCCAAATAGGCTAGAAATTTTGCTCTTACCAAGAGATCGAACCAATGAACCGATTTTCAATTTGTATAGCTTATAATGTACGTATTAACACCGACCAGGGCCTTTTGAACCCAATTTTGATGTGACTGCAGTATTCTTGTCGGCAGAGCAATTATTATAGTAGAGCACGAGGCAAAAATCATTAATGTTGCTGTTGGGTCTCTTTGCCCTCACCTGCAGATCGAACCACTGAACCGATTTTCAAGTTATATAGCTTAAAACGTAGGTACGGACAAGGCCTAGGGTCTTTCGCATGCTATTTTAATGTAACTTCAATATTCTTGACACATAAAGCCAAATGGGCTAGAAGTTTTGCCCTTACCTAGAGATCAAACCAATGAACCGATTTTCAAGTTCTATAGCTTAAAATGTAGGTATTAACACCGACCAGGGCCTTTTGAACCCAATTTTGATGTGACTGCAGTATTCTAGTCAGCAGAGCAATTATTATTGCTGAGCACTGGGCATACATCATTAATGTACTCTTTGCCCTCACTTGGAGGTCGAACCACTGAACCGATTTTAGAGTTCTATAGCTTAAAACGTAGGTATGGACAAGGCCTAGGGTCTTTCACATGCTATTTTAATGTAACTACAATATTCTTGACACGGGAAGCCAAATGGGCTAGAAATTTTCCTCTTACCAAGAGATCGAACCAATGAACCGATTTTCAATTTGTATAGCTTAAAATGAAGGTATTAACACCGACCAGGGCCTTTTGAACCCAATTTTGATGTGACTGCAGTATTCTCGTCGGCAGAGCAATTGTTATAGTAGAGCACTGCGTAAAAATCATTAATGTTGCTGTTGGGACTCTTTGCCCTCACCTGGAGATCGTACCACTGAACCGATTTTCAAGTTCTATAGCTTAAAACGTAGGTACGGGCAAGGCCTAGGGTCTTTCGCATGCTATTTTAATGTAACTACAATATTCTTGACACGGAAAGCCAAATGGACTAGAAATGTTGCCCTTACCTAGAGATCGAACCAATGAACCGATTTTCAAGTTTTATAGCTTAAAACGTAGGTATGGACAAGGCC
>JAHWFP010135102.1:0-11748 GCA_023313725.1 Lithobius niger | reverse complement strand
CGTTTTCGCTGTCAAGAAATTGTGATATGCCGTTTGCGAGAAAAGAGGGACAAATAAGCTTCGTTCTCTCCAAGAAGAAAAAGAAAAAAGCTCGATTCCTTTTGGAGCACAATGTCAATTTTTCGTTTCTTTTCTTCTTATTATTTTTTTTTTCTCTCCCACGTCTAGAATAACATTTTCTTGATAAGCTGGTGCAGGAGGGAGACGGTTGGGAGATACTGGGGGAAAATGCACGCAATAAAATGACAGTTTAATTGAAAGTTTTGCTTCCCGGGTATTCTCAAAACGGGGATATCAAAGTCGGATGGCTTTATGAAAGGTTTCGGGCTGGTGCAATTTAAATTGCAGAATTTGTCCGTCGAGGAAAAGGGAGAATCGGAATTTATTCGCTCGTGCCACTGCTTTTAAAAACAAGAACGAATGGGTGTCAAGCAGGGACATGCGATACTCGAAAAATTCGAGCCGATCCGAGTACGCAACGTATACTCCGAACTCGGCTCGTCGCTTGCATTCATACTCGGGAAAACTCGAACTTCCGGTAAAAATCTGATAGCTTCGCCAATCTTTGACCGATTTTGACGTTCAAATATGCCAAATTCACTGTCTCGACGAGAGCTTTCCGGTGGTGCAATTTAAAAGCCACTAGCTGAAACCATTTTCAAAGTTATAGCCTAAAAACTAGAAAACTAGTTGAAGATGTTGATCCGCACAGTCCGTTAAGCAGCATCTTAGTTGTTATTACACTCACAAATAAAAAAAATATGCTTGCAAAATAAGTGTGTTCACCAAATACTCGAACTCGGCTCGATACTCGATTCTTCTGTTGCAAACTCGGCTCGGTTCGACTCGAATTAAATTTATTCCACTCGCACACCCCTAGTGTCAAGTGTATTGTTATTGGAAGGAAAGGAAAAGGGTAGGAATGGTAACAGTGGAATCTCATCAATTTGATGATGTCTGAACAGTCAAGCTGCGCCTCAAGATAACCTCAAATATGCGATGTCACCAGCCTTTGATTTCAGTGAGACTTTCGTAATTCAACAATCAAATTTTACTGCAGGGTACGCACAAGGTGCTTGAAGGGCTTGAAAGGCCTTGAATTTCTTTAGAAAAAAATCAAGGTCTTGAATTCCTTAAAATAGTTAGCTGTGTCCTTGAAGGGCATTGATCCACGCATTTTATTTCAGCAAGCCTTATTTCAGCAAGTTTGTTGGTTTTAAAGGTCCTTGAAAAAAAAGTCAATATTGGTGTTGGAAAGTTCCTTGAAAAATTACATTAGTTATGGAAATATCCTTGAAAGTGCTTGGATTTCTTGTGTGTGGTCTTGTGCGAACCTTGAAGGACACACAGCTAACTATTTTAAAGAATTCAAGGCCTTGAATTTTTTTCTAAAGAAATTTAAGCACTTTCAAGGACTTCAAGTACCTTGTGCGAACCCTGTCAGCTTAAGTTGAAAAGCGTTGTAGATTGTTTAGGCTACTTCATCACATTCTCGGATTGAGTCCGCGGTAGTCGGTGGGATCATTGGAGGGAATTGGGAAATATACATGGGCTTTCGGTTCCACGGCCTGCCCCAGGACCTTGAATGGGCTCTCTTGTATATAGGGATGCAAGTATGATTTCTAGAGTGCGTACTGGACATATCCAACTTTACATTTATTTCTTCTGGTTTGGGCTTTCACGCCTATGTGTATAGGTGTGGAGATGGTCACGAAACGGTGCGCCTCTGCATGACACACCGGCGGTTCAGTCTTTGTGATGGGGGTCGATCCGCTGCTCTCGGCTCTTGGTATTCCACCACACTCTGTGTTTTGGTGTCGGGTCCTTGCGTAGAACCATTCGCTTATGTAAAGCAACCCGGTGTTTCAACCAGTGATCCGCTTTGTACCTTGTTTCCCGCTTTCTGACTCCTTCCCAGGGCCGGATTAAAACATTTTGGGGCCCGAGGCACCGATTTGGATCCGGGGCCCCAATCTACGTAGGGTAGGTGGGTACCCCAGAAAAAAAGTTAGCCCTGAAAATGTCTAAAAGTCCAAGGGGTCAAGGGGTTCATTTAAAGTGAAAATGGGCACCAAGTTTCTGGATCAAAAATCCCATTCTGTCTAAAAAAAAATCGTCAAATTTTGTGAAAAAAACTTTAACAAATGTCAAACTGACCAATTATTTGTTCGGTCCGGTGCAGTCGCAAGCATAGAAGGTACAACGTCACAACCTGACGGCCGATGGAAAACATGTCTCTTCCACCATACGTAGACGTATCACTCAGTGTGTGAGAAGCTTCAGCCATTTTGTTTGTTGACAGAGAAGGAAATTAGTCGATAAGGTTACCAAAACCTAATCTAACTCCAACAAACCTGAGACAAGCACGACATCACCATTAAAAAAAAAAATTGAAAAAAAATGTAAGTAGTCGCGGGGGCCCCTAGACTACCTGGGGCCCGAGGCAGCTGCCTCATTTGCCTCATTGTTAATCCGGCCCTGCTCCTTCTCCCCTGTTTGGTGTAGTGTGCAAGGTGGCAGTTAAGAGTATAGTGTAGGAGTGGTGGTATTGGTGTACAACCTTCTTGTTTCACGTTTCTTCTCGTTGCTGTGAGTTGAGGGGGGGGGGGGGAGTGCACTTTGGCACTGTGTACAGTTGGTTGACGTTCAAGTTTAGTTAAGTTAGGTTACATATGGTTAGCACGAGCGAATGGTTTTGTAGGCCGCTACGCTTAACAAAAAATCAAATCAATCACATTCAATCAAAATTTAACAATGCGCCCTTGCCATGTTACAAACGTCACGCATCAACCATCAAATGTACAGCGTTGTTCCACCGCACGATATATATGAGCTGACTTGACCAAGTTTCCCTCCCGATATATCATTTCGCAGGGGCCAGCCGGCCCTCAGCACTATCCCCCATTCCTCCTCTCCCCCAATCCGAAGTTTTAGAGCTATTTTAACTCAAGTTTTATACCATAACCCTCCGTCCTTAATTTCAGCCTTTGCCTATATTCAACCCTGAATTTCCATTAAACTTTTTAATACCCGAAAATAATCCTGCAAACGTTAAAGGTACATTCCTCCTGGTTGGCTTTCCTGCATGGTTCACTTTTCTTTTTTTTTTTTTAATTCCTGGATGATAAACTCAAGCAGCGACAGAGTGAGCCCCTTTAAATCTTCAGCGACAACGTAGACTTTAATGGCTCATCTCCAAGGAAACGAGTGTTTATTAGATTTTCGAATTCAGGAACAGGTAAACAGCCGAAAGGAACCTACAAGCAACGCAACTCGTGTAGCAGCAGTAGCAGTAGCAGCAGCAAATGCAGCGACGACAGCAGCATGCGCGCGCGCGCGGTATTTTAAGGGGGACGCCGTTTGGAGAAGCCGTAAAAATTTATCAAGTTCCCAAAGTCTTTCCAAGTAATTTCGCAACGACAGTAAAAACGAAGGAAAAGTGCCGTAGCTTGAATTTACAGCTTTGGAATCGTGGAGCCGTTTCGACTAAAAAGAAGAAAAAAAAAAGAACACAGACAAATTACTGGACGTCGAGGTAGAGGGAGGGGGAAGGGGTGTGGAGGGGAACTAATGGCATCCCTTCTTCCTAAAGTAACCTAAGCTGTATGGGATGCTACAGAAGCACGAAATCATAATTTAATAGGTTAAGGAAGCAAACAGCATTGAATAATTGACCTTAGGTGAAAACAAAGATACACTGATCCATCGATACCCATCATTTTTAGTTTTATGAGTAATTTCGAATGTACCACAGAGTCGAAAGCCCTGGCAAAGTCAATGTAAATAACATCCACCGGAATATGCTTCTTCCTTTGATTTAGTCCAGTCGGTTATGTAATTTAATAGTTGCAGGGTAGTCGAACGGCGAGGTAGAAACCCGAATTAGTCACTAGGAATAAGGTCAAATTTGATTAAATCTATCTATATATATATATATATATAAATTACACAGGATCCGCAACGCAGCCATCTGCAGCGCAGCAACAAGCAGGACATCCGATACCATCTCCGCCATCAACCGACGGAACAGCAAATTATAAGAGTAGCAGCCAAGGCCCGCTGAGATAGTGGGTGCACCCGGAACGCAACGTCCAGCAGCGCGAACATACGAAGCCATCTACCGACCGAACGGCAAATTAAATGAGGGGGGAGGGAGGGAGGGGAGGGGGAAGGGGAGCGAGACGACGCGGAATGATCGAGCGACTCCACTAGTATGAATAATAATAATAATAATAATAATAATTTATTACAGATGTACCCGAAGCTTTTAGTAAGCTTGTATGGGTTACATTGGACAATACAACAAAAACTTACAAAAATACACTGTACAAATATTTACAATTTCCAAACAAAATACAGAATTATTTAACATAAATTATACAATTTTAGAAAAAGGATGAGTAAATAAAGCATAGTATTAAGTAAATAACGACATATCAACAACAATGACCAGGTAACATTTTTAGTAAACGGTTGTTTATCATTAATATATTAATATTGATTTTACTCAAAGATTTCAACAATTTTTTTTTTTTTTTTTTTTTTAGTTGTTAATTAACCACTCCTTAACTTTCTTTTTTATTTGACCATATCCGGTTAGCTCAGTTAACTCAACTGGTAATTGATTAAAAATCATTGGGATATAATAATTTTTTGATTTCATCCCATAGTTATTTTTAACTAATGGGATTTCGTATCTTATTGTTTTTTCTCTTAAATAGGACCTTTTTGCAGCATCCTGTACCTTACAATTATTCTTGTAGTAGTTATTTACAATAATTACAAAATTTCTCAATTTTGATACAGTTAGTATGTTGTATTTAGTAAATAACGTTTTAGTCGATTTATATGTATCATCTTTTTTAAATAATAACTTCACTAATTTATTTTGTATTTTTTGTAGTCGATCTAATAAATAAGTTGGAGCAAATCCATAAACCTCTATTCCATATCTAATGTTACTAGTAACTAATGCATCAAATATCATCTGTTTATGTTTATTGTTCAAAATATACTTTATCTTGTAAAATACAGGTAATAGTTGCCTGAGTTTCTTTATCAATGCATTTATATGACTTTTAAATTTCCAAAATTGATCAATCTCCAATAATTACACAAGATCGGCAACGCAGCCATCTGCAGCGCAGCAGCAAGCAGGACATACGATGCCATCTCCGCCATCTACAGACGGAACAGCAAATTATAAGAGTAGCAGCCAAGGCCCGCTGGGATAGTAGCTGCGCCCGGAACGCAACGGCCAGCAGCGCGAACATACGATGCCTCTGAATTAAATGAGGGGGGGGGGGACCGAGCCGGGGGAGAGGGGGAGGGGAGCGAGACGGCGCGGAATGAGCGAGCGAAGCGAGCGACTCCGCTAGTGTTTCATTAATATGTCCCGTATAATGCGTTCTAAAATCCTATACAAGGAACACAAGTCAAACGAAATAGGACGATAGTTGGTGGGATCAGCCGCATTTCCGGCCTTGTAAATTGGGATCACTCTTGCCATCTTCCACTGTTCAGGCAATTTAACCTGTGAAACAGATCATTTTAGCATTAGATAAAGTGGCTCACAAAGGACACTTGCTAGTTTTTTATAAAAAGAGCTGAAAAAGCAATCGGGGCATATTGCCGAGCTATTTCTAAGGTTGAGGAGTTGGGTTAAAATGGAATAAGGAGTAAATTCAATCGAACGAAAATTTGCAGCACATGAGATACCAGGCATTTGGTACATGGCAGGGTCCGTTTCCTTATTATAATTATTATCAATTACAAAGCTTTTCCCAAAAACAGTATTAAACGCGATTGCCTTCTCGTACTCTTCCGTTATTGTTTTGGCCTCAAGATGGAGTGGAGGAATAGAGCTACGGGTCTTAGTGTTTGTTTTTATATACCGAAATAAGGAGCTCATAGTTCCCTCCACGGGCAACTTTTAATTCAGTATTAATATCTCTAGATTTACACAATGCCTTAAGCGACTTTTAACAGTTATCAAACAAAATCATATCATTTTCAGTACCAGTTCTTTTATATCGCGCCCAAAGTTTACATTTTTTCAGAGTTAATTTCCTAATCTCCAGTGTAGTGTGCTTACCATTTTTTTGTTTGTTTTTATAGTAGATAATGATTGACTTGTTAACTAAATCAGTTATTGCAGCTTTGAAACACCGCCATTTATCATCGATGTTATTTTTACTTTCTAAAATGAAATTCCAGTCGAGTTCCCCAATTTTCTCCTGAAGAAGGGTAAAGTTTGTTTTAATGTAAGGTCTCGACGGAGTTTCACGCCCAATCCCAGATTCGCAATGCATTGAAAAAGTGACAGTATCGTGATCACTTGTACTAAAACGTGGAGCCACATCCGCATCGTAAATAACTCTGGTCATTGTCCATAAACACAAAGTCTAGGATATTTCTTCCCCTAGTTGGTTTAGTTATCAATTGTGACAAGCCCAAATCCAAAATGACATCAAGGAAAGACCTCTGGACAGGGACAGAGGCACAGCCATTTATCCAGTTAACCTTAGACATATTAAAATCTCCAGTGATGAAATTAGGTTTGGTGGTGCAAGTTGTATGTTTAAGAAAGGAACATAACGTGGCAATGTGTATTGGATTTCTCCCATCGGGGAGATAGCCAATAGTTAGATTTATACCAGGGTTTAACAATTTAAAATTTAAAGCTTCACAATCCTCATCCACCCTAATATTAGCAGCTCAAGTGGGGCACGAAGGATTTTATAAGGCACACCATGTATTAACATGGCATCCGAGATGGAAGAGTCGAACCAAGTCTCAACAATGGCAACGATATCGAAGGTTTCCTCAATAAGTAATAATCGAAGATCAGGAAGTTTACAGACTGCACTTTGTGCGTTAAAAGAACAGCACACTAGGCTTCTATTTTGTGTTCTTTTTCTTCTTAAGAGTCATCTTTGGGCCAGATGTTAACCCAGATGTAGATCCCTGACATACCTTATGTCTATTACATGTATTTAGTTTCCCATAATGGAAAACAAAACAGTCCAAAATCGGGTATTTCGACCAATATTCAAAAATAGCTTTTTCAAGTGACGCTTTACCTGCCCTAGTTAGATGTATGCCATCTGTTGCAAGGAGGTTTCTTCTATCGTTTTCAATGGCATGCCAGAGAGAAATCAATCCACAACCCTTCTCCTTACAAATGAGCTGAATATTACCATTACATTCAACTAGGTGTTGCTGGAGACCTGTTCTAATGACTTGATTATAATTTCTCATGCCCGGGAAAAGGCCAACAACACTGATCCTGGCCCCTGGGTTAATTTCACGGATATCATCAATTAACAAAGATAGCTTACTAGCCAACTCAGTAGGCGAGTCAGTACGGACATTATTCGTCCCAATACATAGAATCAAACCAGAGAAATATTTCTCGGAATTAACAATATTCAAAATCGGTTTTCGCACATGTTCAAATTTAGCACCAGGAAAACACCAGGTCCTGGACCCACGTTTCGTAAAATAGTTTTTCAACCCAACATTTCTCACCTGCGAGTCACCAATTAGTAAGACTTTGCCAACAGTTTTGCATGTACCTGGGATGACAGAGTCATCATAACAATCTGAGCATGGTGGAATAGGTGGTGGCACTATGCGATGAACGGTTCCAGGAACTTTCGTGCCTCCACCAAGGCGGACATGGTCCCGTACACCACCTGCTCGAGTTGTAATGCCTGCTGAATGTCTTTCGGGCACGTTGTCGGATTTATTACATGTTCTCTGATTTCTTGTAGAAGGCCAAGCAATGTTGTCTGGCGTTTTTGGACATCATGATTTGTTGGTGGTAGGCATCGGTGTAGTTTGATCAACATGTGAAGAAATTAATTCAAGCTTTCCGTTTTGATTTACAGAGATACACGAGCTTACAGTTGCAATTTTTCCAGATTTTGGGCCAGAGGTATTCGGGAAGTTGCGAGGTTTGTATCGAAGAAGAATTGTTTTCACGTGTTATATGAGCCCGATCCATATTTTAGGATATATTTGCAATCATGAGTACTTGATTTGTGAACATATCTTCGATTTTTCTTCGAGTTCCTTCAAACACATCTTAACATTCTCATCCACTGTTTTTAAGAAAGTGTCCAACAAGCATTTCAAGCCGGAATTTGACGGATTATACGTATGTTCCATTGTTACTTCATCAGATGCATCGACTTCATCAGTACTGCCTTCATTGTTGTGTAGCTGATCGTCAGCCGCATTGTTTAACGCTATAAGGACTCAGTTAAAGTATGGTTGAGTTTATCTAGGTTGTGGCTTAGATTGGCAATGTCGAAGTCGTGTTCAAGACTATTGATATTTACCAGACGACGTAGGTGGTCTTGATCGTTTTGTGCCCCACAACCGCATTTTCGATGTCCGACAGGGAAGTGGAATAGGCTTTCCATCTGTGTGTAGGCAATTCAACAAGGGTGTGCTGTGCGGTATAGTTTACAAGAAGCTGGACTGTGTTCGTCAGTGAGGTCAGAACAGCACAAACTCTCAATACTCGTGTTCACAGGAGATAAAGCTGGTAGGCTAGTATCATTCGCACATTACTTGGATTATTATATCACGTAGATCACCTGATACTAAATTAGTGCTCTTCCAACACCAAAAGCCTACACGGAGCACAATATCGTATCCCACGACGAAATTAGCCTTAACCTGACCACACCCATAAAATGGCTCGTTACGGGAATTAACCTCTGCTTCATAAACTAGAAATGGATAGTAAGTTTCTTTACCTGATCAGGGGTTTGTCGTTGTGGTATAGCAGCGGAAAAACGTCGGTGTAGCAGAAGCACGGTCTAGGACTATAGGCTGTATGGTCGCGGACGGAATATCAGTATACAAGAGCCCTCGTGGCTGACATCTAGAATATCGTCTCCACGAAACCGCAGAGTGACGTCAGTAGCTGCAGACGTCATGATGACGAACGTGATTCATGACGGCAGAACGGGAAAACAGCCGAACCGGCGAGCGGCAACAAGTTTCCTAGACGGAAGTCCGGTACTAAAATTTCATCAAGACTCTAGTCTAGTCTCGTTTCGTCTGTTGATTGAGGGCTCACGGCGGGTATATATGCAGGAAATAGAATTTGCATCGATTATTAAAGATGACCATGAGTGGATTTTAAATATAACGAGAGTTTAAAGTATGGATAAGGGAAAATACAAGACTCGTAATCCGACATAATGACAGAGGTCATTAGTTCGCGAGGATTCTAAAATTACGAACTACGAAAATATAAATTCGTGGACAAGAGTAAACATGATGGTCGCATCATGAATTGCCGGTATAACTCGTACCCTCGCTTAAATATTAAGGGAGACACAAGAAAAGCGTGCACACGAGCACTAAAGCCACCGAAAGACGACATAGCCAGTTAGCCATACTGGAATATTATTTAGGTCCAGAGTTTGAACATAAAGCCCCATCAGAGGCATTTTTATCAGGTAATTCGTTGGGCTCGGTTCCAACCGAAATTCCAGCTTTTGTACCCGATTTGTACCTGTATATTTACTCAGTACCAGAAATGTTGCAGATTGTGGTTCACGCTATAACTAGCTTGCGGTTTATATTTTGTACTTTGCATAACATTATACCCAGGTACAAGGTCCCCTCACAATGGTATGCTGGTGAGTGTTGCTAAATGTTGATGATTATTGCCCTGCTTGGAGCAACAGACTAGCATTAACACGATAGCCAGTGTTAGTAAGGGTCAGCCTAGGGTCTCTGTGTTAAACTCTTAACTTTGAGAGCTTATAACTCCGTCAAAAGTGAACATTTTAAAACCAAATTTGGAATCCAGCCTCGACTAGTCAAGGCCTCTCTACATTCCAAAAATTGTGAAATTCGGTCCAGCCCAATCCGAGATCCAGAGAGGGACCAAACAGACAACTTCTTGTTCTGCTTCTTCTTGTTGTTGTTGTTGTTCTGGGGATACTTTCGTCTGTCCTCTCTACAGGTCAAACCATTTGTCCTATGAAGCTGGTTCTTAGCTCATTTTACAGGTATTGCTCTGTAGATGTGCCCTTTCCATAAGGCCTTTTCTAATTGGTCAAGTGGTTCAGGGGTTATGGAGCTGTAAACGACCAGATTGATTGTTTTACGTTGTTTTAAACATTGTTGTTATGCAACAATGCCAATTAGCAAACGCCAGCTGCAAGACTGAAGATTAAAGGATTTGTTTCTATTATTAACTGGCGATAGCCAGTGTTAGTAAGAGTCAGCCTAGGGTCTCTGTGTTAAACTTTCAATTTGGACCGTCAACTGCACTGTTTTACAGTTTAGCTGCAATTCTAAAAGTAACACGAATTAATAAACAAAAACGGAACGTTAAATGTTTAGGGTAAGGCTCTAAAAGTCAAAACCTAGAATGAACACGGACAAGCTTTGACAGTAAGGGTCTAGGTGTAAAATTTTGTAAGAGGCTGGTAAGCATTAGACCCTTACTACCCGGTGGTCAGAAATAAATACATTTTGACGAAAAACAGGAAATCCTCCTACAATGACCCATGTGATGATCCAGTGGTTGGTATACGTTTGCTGCTTTGCTTTATGTTGAAAATTATTTGTCCATTTAGTAACATAGCAGGGTATTCGCAGCAGAGAGCATTACTGATTATCCTCTAACGTAAATCTACGAAATATAATAAAAAATTCTAAAGCATCAAAAGACAAAATGCTAAACTTCACAAGAATCTTGTGTTCTTAAAGTTCCATAACAATATTCTAAGAACAAGAAACCTGCTACAACAGTTCATACACATTCTGTCCGAATAGAGTAGAACTAAGCTAACCACCGGGTAGTAAGGGTCTAATGCTTACCAGCCTCTTACAAAATTTTACACCTAGACCCTTACTGTCAAAGCTTGTCCGTGTTCATTCTAGGTTTTGACTTTTAGACCCTTACCCTAAACATTTAACGTTCCGTTTTTGTTTATCAATATGTGTATATTCTCACAAGGCCTCAGTCTTTAATGCTAACGGAAGGTTGCTTGATGGTTAGGACGCCTATCTCACATGCCAGAGGTCGGGGGGGGGGGGGGCCCGAGCCTGACTTCAGCACCTTAGGCAATTTCGCAAAGAGAAGGTCCCTGTGATGTCTCATGCTCATGTCGATTGTGGCATGCAAAAGACCCTAGGAATTTCCGATGGGATTTGCCTAGCAAAATTGTCCCTCTCTCCTTCTGCGTCATGGCTACGGCTGGGAGCGCGTCAAAAAGCTAAACTATGCTATGTACAATGCAGTTTTCTTTTTTTTAGTTCTTAATCTGATAAAAGAATAGTCATTAAAGATTATTCTCGGTCTTGCAATTGCTTTTCAAAAGAACTAATATTCGCCAGGCTTGTCGCGATTCTTAGGTTAGTTATTTGCCCAAATAAAGTTTCCAACATTTTAGCCATAATCGCGAGTGCATTAGTTAAGTTACGATAAGTTAGTTCACAGCAATTTGCTTAGTAAGAGTTACGATAGTTACGATAGTTTTATGGTTACGATAGTTTTAGACCTTTGTGACTATAATTTAACAAGTACGCGGTTTGTTCATCATAAATTATTAAATAAGAAAGAAATTGGCTTACCGTCCAAAATCGAGAATTTTCCTACTATAATATTCGTGTAACCAAGCGTGTAACCACGGGAACACGCGTAAGAGATACATTGTTGTAGGAACGGCCTAGGATGCTAGACTAGATTCAGTAGGGTCGATCCACATAGGA
>JAHWFP010135095.1:0-11722 GCA_023313725.1 Lithobius niger | reverse complement strand
CAGCAAAGGTGGGTGCCCTCTGACAGGGCAAAAAACTAGCAAGGCATACAACAGCAGCGTTAATTTTCGATATCGTACTTTTAGTGTCTTGGTCACCTAACAACAACATACAAACAAGATGAGAATGCAATAAAACCGTTTTATTGCATCATTCTCATCTTGTTTGTATGTTGTTATTAGGTGATTAAGGCACTAAAAGTACGATATCAAAAATTAACGCTGCTGTTGTATTGCCTTGCTAGTTTTTTCCCCTGTCAGAGGGCACCCACCTTTGCTGCCTACCAAAGCCTCGCAATACTTGTTTGGTTTCAATTTTTCATCATATTGCTCGAATGCTGTTGTTACTATAATTTCACAAACGAGCAGATAGTTGCAGCCTTTCAGACGTTCGATGAACTGTTGTGTAAACGTATATGCCACAGTGTATAGAACAGATTAGGGCTATGCATTGAAGCTAATAAGAAGCAACATACATTCTCAGTATAAGAGTAAAATCACTGGCAGAATACCAGCGAGAGCTATAATTGTAAGAATGCTGAAGGAGTGCAAATTATCTACTTTGGGACTTTAAAAACATGTAAACCGTTAGCAAGAGGTAAAAAATCTAAACCCAAATTATTGTGAACCCAGAGCTCTTACAGCTGAATATGTCTACAAAAACATACACTATGTCAAATAATATCACACTGCTGCAGCCGGATGGTTTACTTTAGAAGTTGCCCAAGAGTTAGAAATTAGTACGCGAGGACAAGCCGATAATGAAAAGTGGAAACTGGCCAGACGCTCTCGTCTCATTGCGGCAAACTTCGGACCCATATGTTGACGGAAAAAAGCAGTTACCAACGAGTTTATTCGCAGCACATTCTGCTATAAAAACATTTCTCATTTTCCAGATGTTAAGTTTGGCATAGAACATGAAGGTATTGATGTAGAAGCCTATTTATTAGTAAATGCAGAAAGAGGGGTAAATGTATCTGTCTGAAAGAGAGACACCCTCAACCCTCTTTGGTTTTTTGGGTCCTAGTTCTGATCGCGTCATACTTGATCCAGGAACTATACACCAATTTGGACTTCTGGAAGTGAAAACCATGCCGTCAGCACACAAGTTACAATTACCAGTATAAGAGGCATCTGCAAGCAAGTCAACCTGCATTTCGTGAACAAACGACAGCTATTTTTTGCGCCAAAATCACAAATATTTTTTTCAGATTCAAGGCCAGATGGCAATAACTGGACTTGCTTGGTGCGATTTTATTCTGTATTCTGGTTTTGATAAACCTCACGTAGAACGAATCTTATTTGATAGGCATCTGTGGGAGAATATTAACTTTCCAAAACTTGTTGCATTTTATCATGAGCGTTGTGTTAATAAATTACAATAAACAACATTTTAATAGCTTGCATAGCATAAAGTATACTAGATTCCTATTTTTTTTTTTTTTTACAAAAGGACCAACGAACGAGGGACTTTTTTTTAGGCCGCTTCAAAACAGGAAGTTGTTTCTTGAGCTTTTTACTAAAATAGTCGATACCAGTGGGCTAGCAGTTTTCTGTATTATTAATGACAGGCTCAGGCCCTTAAAAGTCGCCCCCCCCCCGCCCTTAAAAGTAGCACACATTTTTTTGTAATTGTGTTAGCCAAACACAAAGTTCCTGTATTGCTGTTATTAGTCAGACTGCAACAATTAGGATGCATAATCTAATCAGTTGCCCCTATTTGTGGTAGTGGCATCGTGAGCCCTTCGAGATAACGTCACACAGTTTGCAGCATTTTGGTCAGAAAATTCCTGAGCACCCACAAGTCAGAACCAGCCAGCCGGCAAAATGCAACCTATTACACCATAGACTGATCGTCAGCCTGTAAAACATACAAATCTCTACAGGGCAATAATAGATATGACAGTTTCAAAGAAAGAAAACAAAACCACTCGCAATCCGGACACCTGTGATTGAACACCCAAAGCAAGTAGGGCCTATATGTATAAACTTTCAGTCAATTAAATCAAAAGATCACTAATACTGGTTCATCGCGGAATAATATAGTTATTTACCATTGTATTCCTATTCATGATTTTATTTTATTTTTGTATTTGTACTTCACAGTACTTATACTAAAATAGGTTTCTGGCCAAGTGTTGGTTGTGTGTATTTAGTCCATTCAAACGGAGTTTAAAAAAAAAAACCATACAGCACTTGTATAGTGTACCACCCGGGTCAAGTCTTCCAAGAAGAAGCAATAGGCAGGATCTGCAGATAATGCTTGAACTTCGCTGTGGTTAATAAGACGGTCATTCTTTGTAAGAAGTTGAGGTTGCAAGTTTTGTAAAGGCTCATATGGTTCCTTCATAAGGAAGTCGAAAACGATTGAGAGGTCCAAGTAGTGAAGAGCCGTCGGGTCACAGGTCTTTCGACTTGGACCCTTTCATCTCTTCGTTGAAGAGGTCATTAAAGAATATCAAGAGTTCGGGCAAAGGGAAACTAATTGGGTTAACTTTCCGCAAGTGACACAAACGAAACCATTTATTCCAGTAGCTGTCATAAATTCTGTTGATGGACTCTCTGATTGCTTACGTGCAATTCTAATGTCTTGCTCATCAAGAATTTCTGCCTCTTGAGAAGTTTGATGAGAGTAGCCAAATGTGTAGGTTCAGAGCAATGGTGTTTGGGTGAAGCGTATCGCAACAAAAAGGAAGTCAAAGGTCTGGCATTTCTGGCAGACTTCTTGGATAGCCAATTAGAAGTTGCAGGAGCTGGAGAAACTACGGTGCCGGTGGCCAGTTTCAGGCTATATTAGAAAGCATTGGGGGGGGGGGGATTGAGGCTTAATGGCGCGTTGACAATTTGGTCATTAGCGCCAACCCTAGTCACAGTGCAGTGGTCCGGGTTGCCATTGCACCACACATTACAGAGATATTATTCAAACCCCTAATCTAAATCTTGTCATACATCTGTACCTCCTGCAAAAATTGAAAAACACCGGACAGGAGGACAGACTTATCGCCCAATTGACGCGAAATGTCATGCAGAAGACGAAGACGAAAACGACGACAAACACCATCAAGATGGCGACAAACAACAAGGAAGTATCGGACCGTAAGTGGCCGTCGACACCAACAACATTCAGGAGGGTCAACCCCACGCAAAAGGAAACAATGAGTAAGCCGGGTGTGACCAATGCGCAAACTGGCCAACACCACCTCCTCACGGCGACTGCAGCGACACGCCGAGTGCCATTCCTCGACAGTGCCTTTAATAGCTCGTAATTTATTACCGTCCTGTCTGTCCCACAAGGCTTGCCAAAAAGCGTGTAACCTCAGATGCAGAGTTGGAAAGGAGTCCGAGGGAACAAGGCTGAGATCCCTTCCGAGAGGGCCAGAAACGGACCCTTTCGCTGCAGACTCAGCTTGCTCATTCCCACCTATCCCAACATGGCCCGGGATCCAGCAGAAAATCACGGTTTTCTGCTGGCCAGGCAAGCGGGAAAGCAAAGCCTGGACACGTTGTGTTAAGGGGGGTTCCGAGGATTGTAATTCGCCAAGGACTCCACGGTACTCATGGAATCATTAAAGATAATGAAATGCGTGAGAAAGAATTGGCCCGGCGTCATTTCTACTTTCAATATAACCTGAGGTAGTAACTTGAATGGTGGAAACAGATAGCCAAAGAGATATGTCAAAGGGAATGACAGAGTATCCACTGCCCATGCTTAGTCCTCCGGACTGAACTGATGTCTGGCATTTTGCCTTGTAGCCCCCCATGTGGTGAACAGATGTTTGCAGAAGGATGTCTTTACTGTCCATTCTCCTGATAGTAGCTGGTGATGTCGTGAAAGGAAGTCTGCAATGACATTTCGATTCCTGGAATGTGGAAAGAGAGGAGCATTGTTTTCAGATGAATGCAAAGACGGACAACTTCTAAATTCACGTCGTGAACTTTACTGGACCTCCTTCCTTCTTCTTTCCACCAATAGGCTATGGCTGTGATCAGGCTATGGCTGCTTTAGACCGTTGAGAACTTTTAGTTCTAGGACATTTATTTGGTCCTGATCTTCTTTTGACCACAGGCCTGAGACTTCGTCGTCTCCTATGTGTGCTCCCCAACCGTCCAATGAAGCGTCTGTCAGAAACTGAAGGTCCAGTTGAGGATCATGAAGCGGAACAGTTAGAGAGAGAACATGAACGTCTGATCACGCCGATGACCATGAAAATCGGTTTCCCGTGTTGATAATTCAAGTCCGACGCTAAAAAACATCACCCGTCTCCCGAACAGCAGAAACTCGAAAATAGGGTAAATTCGGTGAAAGGATGATCTTCCCAGTCATAGTAATTCTGCCAGCAAAATGGCAGGTAAGTAAGGCAACGTCGGAATGGTGGTTGTAGCACTGTCAAGATCGGCTGCGTCGTGATGAATGGAATGGTGGTTGAAGGACTGTCAAGATCGGCTGCATCGTGATGAATGGGCAGAATTACAGGCAGAGCCACTGTTTGTGGCTTACCCATTTTCTAACAGATTTCTTTTAGGGGTAGCAGAAGGGATGTTGCTAAAATTAAGGAACAGACGTTTGCTAGAATGCAGTTTGCTGCTTGTAAGTGTGGGACCTGTCCTACGGTCTCTTAAATTATTAAATGAGATTTATTAGTTTAGCCCGTCGGATTCGCTGCTACTGGCTAGGCGTAGTTTGGCACTTAGCATTCGTGCATCATCTTATCTTTCTTTGGGGAGGGGGGGATTGAAGCTTAATGGAGCGTTGACAGCCAAGTCATTAGCACCAACCCCAGTCACAGTGCAGCAGTCCCCTTTCTTTGGCCGATTCAAGGTGTTACAATGCTTTGGAAAGGGCACCGAAGCTACGACATCAATTAAAGAAACCAGACCCAGTTTTGCTCACCTTTTTGGAAAGAAATTTGGGGAAGTGTTGAAGTGTGCCATGGACGACTTCAAGATGCACGTATCTGTTGCACCAAAGATGAAGGACCAACGGCCCTTTCAGAACAGTGGCACCAGACAGGCGGCTGGTCAATCCAGCCATTACATGCAGCAGTAAGCAAGGACTGCAAAAGTACTGGGCGGACAGGAAACAACAGAACAAAGGAGGTAAGAAATGTGCCTCATGTAGGCAACTGCTTATTGTCTCGATGCATGGAAAAGTATAGGAGCTGGGCCAAGTGTAGTTACCACTGCCAATGGTTAACGCATTCTTTTTCGGAGGTTTTCGCGCAAGGCCGGACAATGTCCCTGCCAGAGTCTTGCAATGTTTCAGATGCTAAAATAAAGCGATTGGTTGGAAATGGGGCTATTGCGCCGATCTGTCTAGGGAACGTGAGGTGCACTTCACCAATTAACAGTGTCGAAAATGAATGGACGGTAGAGAGTGGTGCACAACTTGAGTGCTCTCAATCGACACCTGCACAAACTCAAGTATCGGATGGAGTCACTTCCAGATATTCTGGAGGCTCTGAGCCCCAATTACTTTACGGCTTCGATAGATCTCGCCGACGCTTACTACACCATTCCAATATCTCGGGAGCACAGAGGCACCTGGCATTTTGGTGGCGGGGAGAAGACATGTGCGCTTCAGCGCCTACCCTTTGGCCTGCCCAGCACCCCTAGAGCATTTACCAAGCTTCTACGCCTTGCCCTGGCTGACATTTTCTTAACGTGGCGTTAAAAGCTTTAATATGATGAGTTACTTGACCCCCCTCCCCCCCCTCCACATTTGAAATTTCTGAATTGTGCCCCCTGTGGCCTGGGTTGCTGCATTGCCACTTATGCAAAAAAACTGGATCCCTCAACCCAGTCTACATCCCCATAGTTACAAGTTTCAATTCGCATCTGGTCTAAAGTTAGTCACCTGACCTCGGATTTTTAACACCCTTCAAAAATGGCATATGTAGGAACCAAACTCAAGTTTAGCATTAACTATCAACATGTCAGACTTTTCAGATTTACCTCCAGTCACTTCGTTGGGGAACTTGCATCACTTTTCAGCGCGTGTCAGAGGACAGCCTCCTTACATTTTACGCAAAACAATGTTGAAGAGCAGTGACCATGGTGGATTAACTAGAGACATGTTATCGCACAAGGGGGGATCGTGCCTTCGATTGCTACTTGAAGGAGAAGATGCATTAGTACCATACGTTCCCCCACACAGAATGTTGGAGACTAAGGTAGTGTATCCTGGGCTCGGTCATTGTCCCATCAGCTAGCATTGACAAGAACAATTCCCCAACCGTTTTGTAAGACAACCTTTACAAGCATGGTATGTGGCCAAAGCAAAAATGAAGAAGGACTGGCTCAGGATTTCTTATTATTTGTTACACCAACAGAAACTTCTGCTGCTGAATGCAGCCACACCAAGTGAGACGGAATGTATTGAGAACATGTTTAGTAGATTCACACGAACTGTATCCTGAAACTTCACAAACTGAAAACACAGATCTTCAACTTAGTACACGTGGAACCGATTGCTGAACCTTTAATGCTTTGCACGCTAAATAAAGGCTGCTTGTCCACTAAGTTACCAAAAATTATTTTTGTCTCACTTCAACCACTGCAGAAAGCATTACTGGTTGTTTTGTTATGGTGAAAGTGGACAACACAAGCCAAGTACTTGATAACTTCACTCAAGAAGAAGGTGACGCTTTATACCAGTTGACGGATTGTGTAAACAATTGTGACAGCAAATTCTGGTGGTTTGTTACAGGTTCGATGTCACAAGTAAAAACCAATACGCTCCAATATTCAGCCTCTTGTCGGAACTACCAAGAAGGTCCATGACACCCGATAGGTTTAGAAATTTAATATTTGTCAATAGATGAGTGTTTAGAAAATGCTAATGCTAAAAACAACTTCAGCATATATTTATGATTTTAAAGATTCAAGGATTTTATTGCTTAACAGTAACAAGTGTATAGTTTTTTAGATTTGGTTTTACTTTACTATTGTGCTTGTAGTTAATCGTTTTGTGTTTTAATTTGCCATACAAATTTCATTTTGATTATTGGTAGATCCAGTGTCGGCAGACTAGTGAAAGTCGGTGTCGCAGAAATACAACTGGCGGGGAAAGCCTCCTAAACGACCTTTTAGTAATCTGGTGTTGAAAGATGTTGTGATTGACATGTTCAATTCAATGTCATCCCTGTTTAAAATACATATTTATTTCTCAGCATAGTTGAACTTAAAATTATTAAACTGCTGTTTTTGACTTTGAGTTTCTACTACTTTCACTGAAACGTTCCATATTTAACGCTCAATCTCAAAAGAAATATGAATATTGCTGTGAATATTGATCATGCCATGAATACTGTAAAATATTTTCCTGTCATGTGCAAGGATCTTTTCAATCAACTGCCTGTTGACCACATCCGAATGCTGGTTTTACTGTGGGATTATGATCTTGTGACGTCAAATTTAAAAATGGCGCTACACTGGTGCAGAGTGGATTGCTTTCCCATTTTTCCTGGGATTGTCGTTGCATGTTCGAGTTTGCAAGTATTGAATGACTATGGGTACGAGTGTGCAGTTTGCTTTATTTTCTCATTGCCAATTGTTTGTTATGTATAGGTGATCAAGGCACATAAAAACCAATGTAGAAAATTTAATAACGTGTGATGTTCCTTTGCTAGTGAGTCTTATCGGCCCAGTCAGTGGGCAACTTGTGTCATTTTTCTACGACTGCTCGCAATTTTAATCTTTTGTCCGTCTGATGGGAAGAGTGTCAACACCCCCGTTAGAGCAATCGAAAATTTGCCACCAGATGGTATTTATTACAGATTGAGCGTCAAATATGGAACGTTTTAGTGAAAACATGCAATCCTAATATCAACTGGCCAAACACCTCCATTTAGGTTAACAGTAACAATTATTCACCCCTCCCGAAAAAAATTTTCCCTTTAGGTTGAAGTTTTTTGTTTTTTTGTAAAAAAGTTGTACCACTTAAAATAGACCAATATTTTGAAGGGGGGGGGGGGGGGAGGGAATGAGGCTTAATGGCGCGTCGACAGCTCAAGGTTTGGTTTTTTTTTAACGAAAATTACTAAAAGTTTAATTGTTATTTTGGGGACTACAGTAGTTGATATGTCTTCTGTCCATTTCTCAATTTTACAGATGTTGTCAGGAAAGTACGTCCAGCCGCCCACATCCATGAAATGGAAATTTCGTATGATATTGTGCTCTATAACAGTAACGACAGGGAAGGCGGACGGGAAATTGGTCTAATACTTCCCATGCAACACCATAATATGAGCGCTGTGTCGTTTTGTTTTTCTTAGAATATATTTTGAGTCTACAAATTATTTTTACAATTGCAGGTTGCCCTGGAGATAAACTAGCGAAAGACAAAGAACTTACAGCAGAAGACATCAGGAACGAGTATCGAACGTTAACACCTACATTGGGGAAAAAATTGCAGCCCTGAACAGAGCAGTCAAGAAACTAACACTAAGAGAGCATCCCATAATAGAATAAAATAAATTGACACATTGCAATTATTAACTTCATTTTTGTTGTTCTATCGAAAGACAATGAACTTACAGCAGAAGACATCAGGAAACGAGTATCGAAAGTTAACTCCTACGTTGGGGAAAAAATTGCAGCCCTGAACAGAGCAACCAAGAAACTACACTAAGAGAGCATCCCATAATAGAATAAAATAAATTGACACATTGCATTTATTAACTTCATTTTTGTTGTTGTATAACTTCTTCCACATCTTGTCAATTCATATATCCATTTCTGAACAATATGCACAGCTTTCTGTTTAATGATGAAATATATCGTGTAAGTTCACAAATCAGGCAGTTTTTACAAATGTGTTTGTTTTGAATCTATAATGGTGCATACTGTTTGTCACTAATCAAATGTTAAACCACTGGTAACATTTATGGCTTAACAATATTGTAAAATCAATGACTTCATTTACTGAGAAACGTTTATTATTAAACTACACAACACTCGGATCACACCATTTATTCGAAGCTCTGTTGTAAAACTGGAAAATGCTTGAATCACAGTGGTTGAGAAAATGATATAAACCAAAGGGGTTTACTGAGCAGTCAACAAAAATGCTTGGTAACTAGAAAAATGTTAATAAGGAAAAAATAAATTGATAAAAGTTAAGGTCAAATAACAGAGAGACTATTATGTCAGAAATGAAAGATAGCTCTCCTACTACACGATGAGGATTTCCAGTATCTCAATGCTGATGAGGACATGCTAATCCACGGTAACTTTACTTCCTGCAGAAGCAAAGCTGTATTGAAAAAAATGAGTAGTGAGAAACTGAACAAAATATTTTCATGGAGACTCTTTTGAAGATGCGTGCCTAGTGTTTGAACAACAAAGAGACCAACCCAACAACACTGTCTACATACGTAATTTAGGTTACGACCCATTTACTGTTTCTCTCTACTCAGGGTCTCAGATTGATCTGTACATGACGAATTGTAAAGGCGATGTATCCTTTATTTCGATTCTACTGGCTCACTAATACGAAAACCAAATGCTTTTGCAGGACCTGTTTACTACCATGCATTAGTTTTCGGTGTGAATGGAAACATAACAGTTTCTTTAGCCGAATTCATATCAGCGAAGCATGTTTTCGTGTAATAAGTAATTTTCTTACTTAATAAGGGAATTTAAAAGTACTAGCAAAAAGAAACATAACAAACGAAGAGTTGTTGTAGATTTCAGCTTTGCACGTATTCACAGTGCCTTGCTAGCATTCAATCAAGAAAATATTAAGTTATATTTGAGACGGATGAGGTTCAGTTACACACAGTTTGATACACCTGTAGGTAATGATGATGAAAAAATCATACTGCTGTTATGTTAAAAAATAGTGTAGGCCTAAAAGGGTTAATAAGAACTATGGCTAATAAGAACACTTTTAGCAGTCTCCTTGCAGTTCGTAATAAAGCGGTTTTACTGTATTACAGTTTCACCAATTCTGATTTAACTGCGCGCCTTTCCTCCACAACGGCCAATGGTGCTTTCCTGTAATCTCGAGTACCTCGTGGCCCATGAACATCACTGGTTTGGGAGTAATTTGCCCCACTCAGCTTCCCGGCAGCAGAAAATTTCATCTGGGAAAATAAAGTTCTACTGAACTGCCGTTAATTTCACTGGGTACAAATACTGCCCGGGACTGGATGACTTATACTTCACAAAGGCCAATGAAACTACACAAGCAGCAATTCGCATCAAATCCCATGTCTGGAAAAAAAAGAGAAAAAGTCAAAAAATTAACTAGGGGCGTCATCAGTTCCACTGTCGACATAATGGAGCGGGCTCCGCTTTCTTTGCTGTTCGGCTGTCAATCGATCGGATCGGATTTGCCTTGTAATTTCTAAATAATAAGAAACAGCTGCTTGGGGTTTGGGCTATTGGAAAGGTGGTGAAAAAACCGTGAAAATGGTGCGTTCAAACGTCCAAATAGGTCAACGAAAAGTTTAAATATCTTGAATTTGGTTTATTACCACCTAACCCCGCCTGTTTATCATCAACAATTAATCTTTTAACAATCGGATGCCTTGAACAATTAAAAACGGCTTTGCGTTTCGTTGTTGTTTTGATTTTGGCTCTTGCTATTGGTCTATTTTGTCACCCTGATGAACTCAACCCCATGTCCGATTCCAGATTTTTCTTTTGATAAACCTTGTCCGGACTCCCGTGCTGATGCAAAGTTTGGTTTGGATAGTCTTTGTGGTTTTCGCCTGATGCGCAGTGTAAGATTACATTGGAGTGTCTTCATAGCAACAGACACATATAGTATAAAAAAAGAAAGAATGTTGTAAAGTTGTATGAAAAGAATATTTTTTTTATAAACCATAGGTCAACAACCTTTGAACAGCGCTTCCACTTGTACAATTCTTTAGTTTTATGAAAATGTCATGCAATTTTGTTTTATGTCATAAATTTCATAAAATATTAGAAATTTCTAGAAAATGCTGTAAAAAAATCACACTAATAGGACGAACTTTCTTGCCTTAGTTTTTGAGGGAAAAATGCATTTTGTTTCTGCCTTATGTTTTTCATATCCTACTTTTAATTCATTGCTAGACGTTTTTAAAGCTTGCATGCCTATTGGCTACTACTAAAACTTTTAAAGTGTGTGTAGTTTTTTTTTCGTATTGCTCCTTTTTTTGAGAAAAAAATACAATACCCCTATTTAAAAAGTTTCTAGGTTCCTAAGGACGTCAGCTCAAGTAGGCTATTATTCCAACAATCGTCCATCGACCATTATTAAATTACCCAGTATTTTTTCTCGTGGTTATAGGATTTTTCGGGCTTTGGCTTTATCGCCATCGTGGGTTCGCGAATTTTGAAATAGAACGGTTTATTTGAGAAATTTAATCACGTCATACCGAATTCATTAGGCGACTGGAACTTTGTATGATTTTATTGGTGTTACATACACCATTGGCTTCAAAACCTTGATGATTCCTCTAGCCCTACTCGTTTTCTCATCAAGCAGAGTTTTCCGAAAAGCCATGCTATAAATCTGAATTTCCACGGGGAAGCATAAGCCCTGCTTTCAACAGAGATGTTTCAATTTTAAAACCTTTTGTGTTCATCAGGTAAGTTTCTGGCTTGAATATGCCTTTCTTTACCAGTCAATTTAAGTGGACTGTTGAGCAAAGGTGTGTTCAAGCTCAAAACATGCCTTATGAAGACAGGTTTTAAAATTAAAACATGTTCATGGAAAACTCACACCGTAACAACT
>JAHWFP010135093.1:0-11870 GCA_023313725.1 Lithobius niger | reverse complement strand
GCCATTATCAGGGCCGGCTCAAGAAAACTTGGGGCCCAACGTGGATTCACTAACTGGGGCCCCCAGGGTCGTAAAAACGAAAAATCAGTTAATGGCGTCAACCGGCAACGGCAATATGGCAACCACGAGTTAAGAGCTGTAAAATGTGAATCTTATGTTACGTTGACCAAAAAAAAAAGTAAACGGGAACCTCTGTCCTAAAATGTTGTCGTACTAGTAGCCTATATAAAGATTGAAGTCTTCACGCCGCAAAACTAAAACAATAAATGTCTCAGTTCCTAATCAATATTTTTTGTCCAAACTTGGCCAGGTAGTAGAATGGGAGATATATTTAGACCAAAAATTATGCAATTCTGTGCTACAGTAGAAGTATGGAGCCACACAGAAATCTGACAACAGTTCACTTGTTGTGGTTATGCCACCGTTTCAGAAAAAAGCTCCTGTACTTAAAATCTGACACATGATCTAAGCCAGAAATTTTGTTCTCCTTCATCGTCGAAGAGACCACTTTCTCAATTGGTTGAGCCATTCCAGAGTTACGGGACACTAAACGTTCAATTTTATTGTTTTACAATGTTTTACATTGTTGCAATTAGGGAACACTGCCAATCAGCACGCGCCAGCCACAAGACATAGATCGAAGAATAAAGAAATGCTAACAATACTGGTGAGCCAACTGTACTTAAAATCTGAAACATGATTTAAGCCACAAATGTTGTTCTCCTTCATCGTCGAAGAGACCACTTTCTCAATTGGTTGAGCCATTCCGGAGTTACCGGACACTAAACGTTCAATTTTATTGTTTTACAATGTTTTACATTGTTGCAATTAGGGTAAAGTGACCATTAGTCGGCCACAAGTTTTAAAATGTGTAAAAAAAGCAATAAGTCCTACAGAGAATTTGATTGGTTTTGCATTGAAACGTTACCAGATCGTATGCTTAATGCTTTTAAGCTAAAATATCTTCAATAATTAAATTTGTAAAGATTTTATGTGTAATATTAAACTAAAGTGTAAATTTGACCATTAGTCGGTCACTTAAACTTAAAGTCGGCCAGTAAAGACCAATAGTCGGCCCCTGGCCGATTAATGGTCAAGAGCTTTTATCTACTCATTATTATCTACTCTACTTTTTATTAAATTGAAAAGTAAAGAAAAAATTTGGGTTATTTTTAAATTTTACTGATGGTAATCTTTTTTATGTAATTGTATGAATGAAGGAAAAAAGTTCAGCCATGATGAACAGATGCACTGGAGAAATATTAAAAATTAAAGTCAAGTTCCATTATTGCAACTTAATTTTACCGTAGCCCATGATTAATCAATGATTACTGCTAATTTGTAATTTTAAAATAATTTTCAGAACGAGGCTGCAGTCTTAAAAACGACACTGTTATAAATTTATGTTGAAGTGAACATTATTAAGTACCCACAGATGGAACAAAGGGTCCCCTAGACCCGAATTTATGAGGAAAATGTGCCAAAAGTAAACATCAAGCATTTATAGCAGTTGGAAAAATTCAGAAAATTGTGCTTTTCAACGTTTCAACCCCCCCCCCCAATTGGGTTAACTACAGTAATGTGTGGTCGTATTTTTTCTCTTCCCCTTTTCACTACTTCTTCCTAGGCCTACCTATCTCCTAAAAAAAAAACATCTTACATAGCCAAATACTTTCATACACATTTTTTAAATCTTATTTTTTAATATTGAGCCAGCTTATGAAACTGTGGAATTTGTTATCCCAGTTCTCATACCGTACATATAATACACAAACTGAGTAAAAGATCAGCATTTGCGCTTCGTATAACAGCCACATGTAAACTAAAATTCTTCGTGTTTGTTTCAGAAGAATTAATAATTAATTAATAATAATTAATAGGTTTTATTATCGTTCTACTAAAATTGTACATTACCCAACACTTGTTGTTTCTCTTATGTACAATTATAGATGCACCAATCTGCATTAAATAGTATAAATTCTAAATTAAACCTAAAGTCGGCCGGCCGAGATTTGGTCTAAGGAGCTGGCCGACTTTAAGTCATCCTAGGCCGTGAATGGGTCGAATGTGACCGACTTTAGGGCACTCTGCAGTGCTGACAAATAATCGCTATGTAGCAAAATAAATCCACCCCATACTAAAAATTAATGGATTATCTCAAACTAGAATGTACAAGGATTGTCTCAGACATTTGGTTTTCCTCGTAATGGTATTATTTATCGCACAACAGGGTGGAATACAACTATCCTGTGGGTAGTCAAAACTCCAACAGCTACTCTTTTTGCTGTTGTTAGAAGGTGCCAAAGTACATGTTTGCTGACGCCCTCTATCTCATTGTTGGAGCACTACAGCTGAAGGAATCTTTGCTCAAAGCGCTTCAGAAGCTCTGTAGTTTGTTCCTAGTCCAGTTCCAGTTTCGATTTCTTGTGTTTCATAAAGCAATTGAAAGAAAACTGAAACGGCCGACTTTAGGTCGATGGCCGGAATTTGGTCACTTTACCCTATCCGTTTTCATATGCAGAGTATGCTCGTCGACTTTAAGATTTACTTGTTAAAAATTTTAATGAAATCTATGGACAGTTTTCCGGACGAAGTAGGTGAGGCCACAGATCGCACTTGTTTAGAAGTTTCCTAAAGATGTAAAGCGACGGGGCGCCCCCCCGAGACAACATCGTAACTCAACGAATTCCATGCAGGGAAAACTCTTAAAGAAAAGACGAATCTCGTAGAATTCAAATTAAACCCCTGATTAATGATCCTAAGATGGTTTCCCCGAGTCCTGGAGTTAGTGCAAATTTCGGAAAAAAAGGTAGATCAACAGGGAGCAACAACCGTTCAAGGTCAATATCCGTTCAAGGTTCAATATCATCATGTTTCTAAGTTTTTTTTACATAAAGTGCCGTAAGCCTATAATGCAAATCTGAAAGCCTTAAATATAATATTGAAAAATATCATTGAAAAATGATATCAAAAAATATCAACCAATAAAACAAAACGAAAATTAGCTAAAAAATGCACACGTTACGGTCAAACGAATACTACTATAAATAAAGTACAGTGTGCTATGAGTAAGTACAGAAGACAGCCGCTTCACTGTCCGACACACTGTGCTTCTTTACAACAGTTTTCGTTAGTGAAAACATGTTGTAGTTATTAATTGATTTCATTCAACATTATGGGTTGACATTGGTTGAGGAATGAGGATGCATTTACAGTTTTCAAATATACACTTGTTACTTAGTATTTACGACGGCAAATCGGCAAAAATACCATTTTGCCCTATTTTTACAGTAATAAATACTGGAAAAATCAACGGCGTATATGGCGTTGGCTTCAGGAAAAAACCAATGGCGTTGGAATTAAAATAGCATCCCAGCGTGTGGTAGTTAAATAAAACAGATACACATATTTACGTTGCCTTTTGGACTCATGTCAGACTGCCTGAGCGGGGAATCGAATCCACGACCTTTGAAACCAAAAGACCGAGGTCTTACTGCTGAGCAATACTAACACGGCTTCGTGTGGAATTTAGGTGGTGGTAGTCTCTACGATTGCGGTTACTTTCTTGGTCTCTAATTGGCCGAGCAAGGGAAGCGAGTAAGGTTGAATACTTCGACTGAAATTAAATTTCGTGTGTGTTTGTCTGTTTGCTTGCCTGTTTGTTTGTCTGTTAGGAACACGATGTCGTTCCCAATTTTGTTCTGATTTGGGTGAAATTTTCTTACATGGAAGCTTTGTTGGATAAAACGCACGAGTTCTAACGTGAAATTCCAACCTCAAATATTTTCTTTAGTTAATTTTTAATAGGTGACTTTCAGCAAAGGAGCCCGATCTATCAATCTAGTGGTCCCGAGCACTAAACGAACAACACAAAGATATTTCCTGTGATATCTGTAAGAGCGTTACACAAATGGGGGAGGGGGGGGGGGGTGTAATTCACGCAGAGCAAGTTTCAGACAAGGGGGAGCATTACTTACCAAAATACCAAACGAGGTAAAAAAGTTATTAGATATTTTACATTTTTGGTCTGATCAGTATCTGTTAGCGTATCATTATGAGTTAGGCTGATATGCTGATATTAACGATGTGTCCCTTGCATTGTCCCAACCCCAATGAGTACTTTCCTGTATACATCAACACGTCCTGGTTAGGCATCATCTGGGCTTGATGCCTAAATTGAGTTAGGATGCAAATGAACGCCGAGCGCCATTGATCTTATCGCTTATCATTGCAACGTTACGCACATTTCCGTAATTGGGGAGAAGTGGAGGGCGTGAAGCGGGAGTATGCCATTTTACCGCCAGCCCCCACCCCCCGCCTCCCTCCATCCAACGGGCTTAAATGAGTTCTTAGCCTATGCCCGTTACTGTAGATAAATCCAGTACCTTTCCTTTTACAATAATTTCACCATTGTGAATATACACGTTCATAGACATATTCACAATGGTAAAATGAAATCTTACATGTTATAATAAGTAATTGACCGAGAAGGACAATACTGACAGAGCAGGGCCTGGAGATCGCTTAAGCAATGCCAGAGCAATGTACAGAAAGGAAAGTAGAATTAATTATGAATATTTAGCCCCTCCGAAGGAACTTTGTTAAGTTACGACGCTTTAGACGCATCCGGAAGACAGAAAGAGACTACGCCAACACAATGCTCTCGGGGAGAGCATTCCATACACCAATGACACGCACGGCAAAGAAAAAATTTCGGCAGTCACTTTTACGATGGGAAACAACCAATTTAAATGGATGACCTCTAGTAAGGCTATCTGAGCTACGGATGTAGAACGGTTTGCCCCCAACACCCACAAGACCATTGACTAGACTGTATGTTAAACAGAGATCAGCATGTAACCTGAACAGTTCTAAGGTTTCCAATTTGGTAAACTTGAGGCGATCAGCATAGGGTTTGCCACGAAAGCCCCGGTAAAGCCTTAGTGAATGCCCTTTGAACAGATACAACTTTGTCAATATCCCCATCTAGGTGCGGAGACCAAACAGGACTCGCATGCTCCAAAATTGGGCGGACAAACACTTTGAAAGTCCAAACAAGAGTATTTACGTCAAGAGAGAAAAAACAGCGTCTACTAATGGCTGCTCGCTGTTTAGCAGATTTTATTATAGTATCGCAGTGAGCTGAAGACTTCAAATTGCATGTGAACCATACGCCAAGGTCTTTAATGGTTTGAACAGAGGGTATTAACCCCGAATCAGTATGATACGTAAAATTCGGGCGTATGACCAATGCGAAAGACCTCACAGTTTTGTGGAGTAACCGGTAATTGCCATTGCTTCGACCAATCTAAGAGTTCAGTCACAGAGCCTGACAAACGAATAAAGTCACTTGAGTCAGAGACCCGAAGATGCATCTCCACATCGTCTGCAAACGTGCACTGTGAAACGGAATCACAATCCGGCACAAGATCATTCAGAAAGAGAATAAACAGCAGTGGTCCAAGAACCGAACCCTGTGGTACGCCGCTCATTTACCGGTTCAAAGTCCGAAGATGAGTTTCCAACAACACCGCATTGACTGCAATTCTGAATGAAATCCGAATCCATTAATGTAAAAGAAAGGTAATGCAAAAAAAAAAAAAAAAAAAAAAAATTAGCTCTAAACAAACTGACTGTTCGTGGCTGCATGGCGTTGCACGAAGATATACCAAAGACTTCAAAATCGATCAATAAACACAACACCAACCATATGATTGCAGCAACTTTGACCTTGTAGGCGCGGAGTAACGCATTGCTTTGGATGATATTTTCTTCTTGTCTGTCTGGAGAGGGCTTTAATGTTTCTTCTCCTTCACTGCCAGCCACTCGTTAGAAAACAATTTACTTACTCACTGAACCAGAGGGCATCAAGGGAAAGTGTTTCAGCTGAACGTAAAGCAACTATGACTGCACTAATGGGGTGGGAAGTAGGAATTAGTACGTGCTTTACGAACTCTGCCTCAACAACCATCCTGAATGAGCATTCCTAATGGCTTGACGAACTAATTCAAATTTATGTTTTACGCCACGCTTTAGGCCGTCCTGCTAAATAACAATAATTTATTTCCACGCAATTAGATGAATCACGGGCGACATCCGGTAATGGTCCTCCAGGCACACTGAAATCAAGTTGTAATTAATTGCGCTACGCTGACCTGGTGAAACCTTCCGCGCGGCAAAGACAATGTTTACTGCCGTGGGCATGTAGCTTACATATCATAAAAATGTGATTTCAATAAAAAAGTAACACTGGACAATGCCAAACGGTAACTTTTGACATCAAAAATATTTTACCACCGTGGAAGTATTTACTGCTTGTGAAAATTGGTTGAAAGGTTGGAAAGAAAATCATGTCATTTTCATCAACAGCATTAACGACGTATGATGTGCGTACGTGCGTGTATGTTTGTACCTCTACTCCTCTGGAACCAAGGCACCTACAAAGATGGGAGTAGGACCAAACGAAAGATAATTAAATTGCGCTGCGGTTAGGCTTATTTTCATCGCTGTAACTTGATGTCATGACCCTCAAATACGCGAAAAAATCTACAAAAATAACGTCAAAGATTTTTTTTTTGTCCTCATGATGTTTATTCATGACGTCGTAGTTAGTTCATGCAATGTTTATTTTGCCTAAACAAATTTTTCCTGATATAACTATGACATCATGAGCAGTCATGAAATGTAGACGTGCTTGAGAATGTCATGAATGAACTGTGATGAGCAATAATTGTAATTAGTTTGCGTCGAAATAATCCGTACTCGATTTTGTGATGCGCTTGGAATCAAAGAAATTACAGGAAGCGTGGAGCGACGACAATGGAGTGAGCGAAGCGAACGATGTGGTTAGTTTTATTAATGAACTCGTCAGACACACGAAAAAAGCTTTGCAGAAAGGGATAAAAAATAAATTTTTACATTTTCGTGGTGGCGGATTCAGTTTTGTTGTTTGTTTTGGGTTTCATTGTGAACAAGGCACACAAATTTGTTTCTGAAAATGTGATATTTGTATTTCGTAGTCTTTGAGTTTGACCTGGTCAGAAAGCTCTTTAAGACATTGTTTCTCCTCCTGCTCAAAAATGAATTCTTCAACAGGGTTGGCTTCATGAAATTTTCCAATTTTTTAGTCTTCTGTCCAGCCGTACCGGCAGAGAAGACTATTGCAACGACTTTGTACGTCCGTCGCTTTTTTCAACTTCGCAACGGTACCAGATAAAGACGACCACTGTTTACAACGTTCGATTCAGTGTCAAAAGTTAGTTAAATAACATGGCAAATTAAAACATCGTTACCTCCTTACAGCTAATAGACTTCCTCGACGTAACTAAATTAAATAATAACATTTCATCGTCGAATTGAAACCTTTAGGATTTGTGTTAACGCAGCCGTAAAAACAAAAACATTTTAGCTTCGTTTAAAAGAGTCTTGTCGCATTGTTGCATGAATGAATAGGCTTACGATCGAACCAAATTCTCCATTAGGCCTATCTGCTACTTACGAAACTAAACCTACCGTTAAAAAAATTAGGCCTAAAAAATGAAAATTAAGCCTAAAATCACGTTACCATGGCAACGTCAAGATGCTACGAGTCGCTGCTGGTTTTCTCAACAGCGTCTCTCTTGTCCCTTCCCTGCTACCACAGATCTATATAGGCTACGTTGCGCATTACGTTGTAACACTGTAACTGTGTGCCCGGATCGAGGCATACCGTGTTGCAAAAATGAATTGGCTTACTGTATACAATCCAAATCTCCGTCAGTTCCTACTTACGAAATGAAAGTTGTAAATTAGGCCTAAACGTCGACAATTACGCCTAAAATGTAAAATAAGCTTAAAAGCTAACACATTTTTAACGGGCAATTCTGATGGTTACTGCTTTTAGATTATATAATAGAGATAGCTGTTGCAATGCAATAAGTTTGCCTCACTATTGGTAGTGGTAGAACTGCACAGAAGACCGGATGCGACTAGGTAGTCGCTGTAGCCGCTTGTTTAGATTTTTTTCCCGTCACTGTGCTCTTTTCATGTTTTTTGGCGATGTGTTTTTGCAAACCAAATATTATTTATCGACAGGAAGCCATGCCCAACCAGTATTTCTTATATTATAGGATGTTTTACGTTTAGGTTTGGGATGGGTTGGTTGAGGCTGGGCTAGGTTTGTTGTGTTTTAATGTTTTAATGTGACATTTTTATGCATTTCTATTCTATTTTCTAAATATTTGTGTAAGTTATGTGAATACCAGTCAAAAGCACACCATAATAACTATAGAATCCTGCAGTCGCTAAGCAGAAACGGCAAGAAGTGGAAGAGCCACAAATCAACATGATGTGAGGTCGAACCCTGCTAATACACAGAAAATATATCCCCTGTGCGGATTCTGGAAAAGAATGGCCTTGGGAGGGGCGAGGGATGATCGTCTAACTGGAAAATGACATAATTGGAAGAACGTATACAGTGTAACAATATAACGGAAAATGTGTAATACGAAATTCGTAAATTGGAATATCGTCTATAGCGTCCCTGCCACGCTAGCGCTGCCGCACTTGCTGCGTTTATAAATATTAATAAACAAAAACGGAACGTTAAATCTTTAGAGTAAGGATCTAAAAGTCAAAACCTAGAAGGAACACGGACAAGCTTTGACAGTCAGGGTCTAGGGGTAAAATTTGTCAGTAAGAGGCTGGAAAGCATTAGACCCTTACTACCCGGTGGTTAGATTAGTTCTAGTCTCTTCGGACTGAACTTGTGTATGAACGGTTGTAGCAGGTTTTCTTTGTTCTTAGAATATTGTTTTGGAACTTTAATAACACAATTTTCTTGTGAAGTTTGGCATTTTGTGTTTTGATGCTTTAGAATTCTTATTATATTTCGTAGATTTATGGTAGAGGATTACCATAATGCTGTCTGCTACGAATATGCTGGCATGTTACTAAATGGAAAAATAATTTTCAACGTAAAGCAAAGCAGGAAACGTATAACCATGCTACCACTTGATCATCACATGGGTCATTGTAGGAGGATTTCCAGTTTTTCGTGAAAATGTATTTATTGCTGACCACTGGGTAGTAAGGGTCTAATGCTTTCCAGCCTCTTACTGACAAATTTTACCCCTAGACCCTGACTGTCAAAGCTTGTCCGTGTTCCTTCTAGGTTTTGACTTTTAGATCCTTACTCTAAACATTTAACGTTCCGTTTTTGTTTATTAATTCGTGTTACTTTTAGAATTGCAGCTAAACTGTAAAACAGTGCAGTTGACGGTCAAAGCTGATAACACAAGAGACCCTAGGCTGACCCTTACTAATCTGGCTATCGTCAATGGTAACAATAGAAACAAATCCTTTAATCTTCAGTCTATATCTTGTAGCTGGCGATTGCTAATTGGTATTGTTGCATAATAACAATGTTTACAACAATGTAAAACAATCTATCTGGTGGTTTAGAGCTCCGTAACCCCTGAACCACTTGACCAATTAGAAAAGGCCTTATGAAAAGGGCACATCTACAGAGCAATACCTGTAAAATGAGCTAAGAACCAGCTTTATAGGACAAATGGTTTGACCTGTAGAGAGGACAGACGAAAGTATCCCCAGAACAACAACAACAACAAGAAGCTGAACAAGAAGTTGTCTATTTGGCCCCTGTCTGCATCTCGGGTTTGGCTGGACCGAATTTCACAATTTTTGGACTGCAGACAGGCCTTTACTAGTCAAAGCTATAGATTCCAAATTTGGTTTAAATATGTTTACTTTTGACGGAGTTATAAGCTCTCAAAGTTGAGAGTTTAACACAGAGGTCCTAGGTCGACCCTTACTAACACTGGCTATCGCCAGTGTTAATACCATCAGAAACCGCAGCCGTATTATTGTCTAGTTAGTTAGACGATTATCCATATACGTTTAACGATTATATGGTATTCCGCTTGGATGATTTTCCAGATGTTTTTTATTTAAACAGATATTAGACAGTTATCCCATTAGACGATTTTCTAGTTAGAATTTCGTCCGACGCCTCCCCCTCTCTCGCCCCCATTCAGATTGCTTCACACTCATGGTCCGATGTGGCATGAAAAAGAATTAGGAACTTGCTATCAAAATCTTCCTTGTCGTCCCAAAATAACATTTGCAGTTAAAACGACGTTAATTCGAATTTTTCGTTTTTATGTTTTTAAGAGTCACTCTTAAGTTTTTAAAAGATTATATCCCTTTAGTTGTCTTGAAAAAGAAAAAAATGTTTGTGGTAAACTCAAAATTAATTACTCTAAAAGTAGTCAAAGAAAGAGTAATGAAGAAACAATCTTATAAAACCAAGACGAAAGGGCAATAATATTATTTTTTCACAATAATCGGGGCCGCATGTGTTTAAAAGTAAAATCGTGCACTACCGGTTACGTTCTTAATTAGGTTTTTACTTTTCTACATTGATTTCAAACGAATTTACATACTGCCAGGAAAATACGTTAATTTCCTGGCTGCCTGTAAATTCCTTTGAAGGCAATTTAGAAAAAAATAAATAAAAAACCTAATTAAGAACAGATGGATTTTTCCAATGGCAGGAACGACTTCCTAAGATTTTTTTATTTCCTTATTTCTTCAATTGTAGACAAGAACTCTTCGTAAACATTTGCCACGTTAACCCGCAGTATTGTGATGGGAGATGGCGAAATAGTATGGTCTGGTCGCCCTTAGTGGTCATCATGGCTGAGAGGTAAGAGAGCTCAGCCTGGTTGCTAGAGGTTTGCGGATCTAGTTTAAATCCTGGAAAGGGGATCTTGGCAAAGTCTCCGCCAGGACTGCCGGCCAAGGTAGCGTGAGAGGCTACTATGCTCCTCTTCAGCAGCTATGGGAACTTATTCTGCCCATTTCTGGACAATCTTTCGGCCCTTACGTTGATCGAGGTTTCCCGGTTCAAATCCTCGGGTTGGCCCCTCCCTTTACCAGATATTTCCTCTTCTCAAAAAGTCTGGTAATGTTCAAAATTGAGCCGTTTCAGCCATACAAGCATTAGGTTGCTTCGGTTGACATGAGGCTCAAAGAAATTAATTTTTTTTTAAATGGCTTTCCGTCGGTCATATCCTTTGGTTTGTTAGTGTTTGTCTTTTCAAATTTCAGTACTATTCAGACTAAACAGGATGGAAAGCCAAATAGGCTCGAGTTGGGCTAAACAAATACGGATGCAAACCTATTTACGTTGCCTTTTGTACTTAAATGTCAGACTGCCTGAGCGGGGAATCGAACCCACGACCTTTGCAATCAAAGGCCAAGGTTCTACCGCTGAGCCATACCAACACGTCTACGCCTTGTTGTGTCCCATTCGTTTTCACTTGGTGTGTGGCGCACCATCAAGCGTCTTCCAGTGGCGATTGGAAAGTATACGTTTATATGTACAATCACGGACAGTGAAATATGAACAATTCTTCAGGGGCAGCAACAAGCAAATGATCGATTAGTCGTACCACTCCATTCAATTGAATCAGTTGGCATTCTTCTGCATATGACGTCATCTGGCTGGCTGTAAGGCAATGCACCACCGCCTGTAGAAACTAATCTATTAAGCTGCACAGCAGTGAAGCCGACATTTCCAAAGTCTTTATTTCACGGTCGTGATTTAAGGGGTAGCAAGACCGAAATGAAGGGTCAATCATACCTGGATGCTCAACAAATACGTGAACTTGTCAATGTCGATGTATTTCGTACCCACATAAGGAAAAAAGGTGGTGAAATGCAATAGACTGAGCTTTTCCAATGCAAATTCGCGCATCGCCTACCATTTGCTCTGGTCGGCCCATTCCTAGGGTGGGATCCAGAATTCTGTAAAGGGGAGGAAGAGATACTCTACCAAACTTTTATATGAAAATGTGTCTTGTGCCCTA
>JAHWFP010135090.1:0-11328 GCA_023313725.1 Lithobius niger | reverse complement strand
GAAATTGGCGGATTTTATCCGTTTTAAATGTATGTTTTATGCTTTTAATATAGGTTGACTTAGTGGCTTTTGCCATGCTTTAATTTTATTGCTAACCTGAAGACGAAAATTGTTAATTTTCGAAACGTTGTTTGTATTTTTATGTAGCACTGCTTGGTTTGCCTTCACATAATAATTTGATATTGACAACAAAATCATAGTCAATCATAATGTCAATTTTAAGAAGAAATATGCTCCACATAGCGTAATGTCAATATTCAGCGACAATATGGTTTTAACCTAGACAACGTCTTTGTAGATCTGCTGTAGTATCAGCCGGTAACTGACAGGACATACCACCAGTCGACATTCCATGTACAGGTATTTATCCGTCACTCCATGGTCATCGGCCCCAGGAAGACCGAGAATGCAAGCCCATTCTCCAGGGTCATCAGACTCAACCACATCAATGATAACACTAAGGACTTCCTTAAAAAACTATTTTTTCTGTACTTTTTTTACAATCAGCATTTTGTTTCTTCTTGCAATAAAAGATACCAGTCTCCTGGCTATATAGCTGTGACGACTTTTGTAGGACCTTCATGTAGGAACTCTGTAACTTCATCTATAACAAACTTTCTTCTGTTGCACGGGGAAACAGCACACTCTGCCCAGTAAAACGAAGCCGTTGCAATTGACGGACCTGCCCTCCGGCAGCGTCGAAAAGTTCTGTGTAGCAATCAAAGCATAATTTTGCTTCGGCGATCTATTGGAATAATTAATTAAAATTTTTACCGCATTAGTCCTTTAAATTTTGATCTCATGGTAAATATTAGCAAATTAGTACATGCACACACACAGATGAATCGTCATGGTTCTTGTAAACGCGCAAGGTTCATTGAAGTAAATGTAGTTAATTATTATTCAGCAGAAAATCTCCTAGACGCCACATTTTACAACGGATTTTTACCAAGGGGTTGACTAACGGTAAATAAATAGACCTTTGGAGCCGTACTTGATGTGGAGGATCGTGAAAAATGGCGCAGGGAGGAATGTCCTTTTAAAGCATGTTATAATCTACTGTTGGACGACAATATAAATAATGGTTACAAGAATAATTTAGCACTTAGGCGCCAATTCAAGGCCACGTGCTTCTAGCTGCAACTCTCATTATTCTTTACCTGCCTGTGTGCCAAAATTCAGATTTGCCAACTTTTTGTAACGAGATTTGCACGTATCTTTCTTTATACCCCATGTGAGAATTTACATGGGAGCCATGGCCTTAGTTAGCCAGCAAGCTAGTATAGGCCTATTTAGCTCGTTAGCCAGTAACACAAAATCAGCGATGTGAGGGCACTTTTTCTCCACAAAGGACGTACTCCCTAAGGTGCAGTGCAAAAAAACCTTTTTTGGAATTATTTATAGCTTCGGTGTGGAAAAGTTACCTATTAGCATCATTATGGCGCGCAAAAATTCGTTGTTTTGTTGTTTTGAAGTGCCACAATGGTTTCAACTTTAGCATTGCATAACATAGGAGATATAGCAGAAAATGGGGGAAAAAAATTATTATTTGACTGGTTAAAAATTTTATCTTAATATTTATCTCATTCGCTGCTTACAGAGAATGTGAAAATTGTTGTATAACTGCAACAATTTTTTTCCCTCGAGAAGCATTGTACAATTATGGACCAAAACCGGCTAAAGTGCCATTTTAGGCTATTTGCGATGTTAAACTCTTCCCATGTTTCTTTAGAAAAATAAAATTCCTAGTAATTATAATGTTTATAAATGGGTTTTGATAGCATGAAATGAGATAATTTAAAAATTAAACTTTAAAACAGTCAAATAAGTTTTTTTTTACTTTTTTGCTATTTTTCTCATATGTTAGACAAAAGCCCCTTGTTGCATTTCAAGACATCAAATTTGTTGCTTGTGACAGTGCTGCTGAAAGGCAACTTTTCCGCTCCCAAGCTATTAATAATTCTGAAGAAAGTTTTTTTCACTCCACCCTAAAGTTCCCACACTTTAATGTTGATGTTTTCTTCGTTGATGGATCCAAGGCACGTGATTCCATAATCATATTCATACACATGTCCATATGTTGATTTACACTTTTACACATTTCAGCTGAACTCATGAATGACGTAATTCAGAACTAAAAAAGTCATTCAAAAAGCCATATTTTCTTGGCTGTGCTTAGAGAACATAAAGGACCTTAGTCTTACTTAAGGCTAAACAGACGCTGATAATCTTTCACTTCGCTCACTCAATCGGTGCGTCCCCCGATTCATTTCGCTTTTACCTAACTTATGCTTATATTTTTTTTCACCATAAGTTCACTGTTATTCACTGAACGAAATTAATGCTTCTGATTACGAATTATGTTAATTTTTATTTTTCTGTAAATTCGATTGCTGATTTCTTCGTCTCATCATAGTTTGTTTTTCATTGCCATAGTAAATAGTCGAGGCAGCAAAGTGAAAAAGTGTTACTTTCTATTTTGAAGTCCCGAATTAAAAAAAATAAAATGGCGATGATGAACAGCTGCCGTACCTCTGCGTATTTACGAGGTTTTATTTCGAAGTATGCTTGTTACGTGTTGTTGTCAGAGATCTTAAGAGCCGAGGAGGGTAGTCGGGCAGATGACCGGTAGCGGTTAACGCTCGCTAAAACCCTTTGGACCTCTGAGAGCCGACGAGGACATGCATACTCCGACTGTAACGTACGCCACCGACGATACTAACAACGAAATGGTTACGAAAATATTTTGTTGGAGAGAGACCGAAGGCCGAACGAAGTTCCGCTATGATCATACTCCAATGTAATCTTATTCGCGCATCACTCGAAAACCACAAGGACTATCCAAACCATATTTTGCATGCAGTACCACGTGAGTTTGCACAAGTTTTATCAAAAAATAAAAAAATCCGGAATCGGACTTGGGGTTGAGGAACCATCAGGGTGACAAACTGGGCCAATAGCCAAGAGCCAAACTCCAAACAGCAACGAGACAGCGAGGCCGTTTTTAATTGTTAAAGGCTACTGATTGTTAAAAATATTGATTGTTGATGATAAAAAGGCGGCGTTAGGCTTCGAGCCGTGGCTTTAAATAAAATTATCATTCCAGCCTCACTAGCAGACATGTGTCTGTTAACTGTAAACAACTAAAAGCATATCTCTACGGGAGTTTGGCTGTTTCCGATTACCGATTCAGAATGCCTCGCGTAATTCCTCACCGACATTTGCAATACCGGTAGAAATCGGGAACGGTGGATAAAATTACAGATAGATCGGTAATAAACCAAATTGAAGATATTTTCACTTCTCGTCGACCGATTTGACGTTTGAATACACCATTTTGAAAGTTTTTTCAGCTTTCCAATGGTACAAACCTCAAGCAGCTGTCTCTTATTGTTTAGAAATTATAAGGCAGATTTTTATATTTTACTGGGGGGGTTTGGCCCAGCTACCCTGGCAGCCTTTACCTGGTTGAATGTTATCACTACTTTCAAAGGCCGATCCATTTTGGCCAAACAGCAAAGAAAGCGGAGCCCGCTCCATTATGTCGATAGTGGAAGTGACTACAGTCCTAGTTACTTACGTGCCCGCTCACGTCATTCCCGTAATGTTAACAGTCTGCAAACCTGAAAAGATATGGCATTCGTGCTGTAGCCTGCTGCAGTCGTACGGCCAATAATGCAGCGTACTTCCCAATACTATGTTAACCGAGGAAAATGGTTCTAAGTAAATTAACATGGCAGTTGGTTGACAAGCCATTAATTAGCTACCTAGTTAGCCATCTAACTGCACATTTTCAGCGTAAGGGCGCGTTTACGCAAGGACAATTTTCTCGCTTACTATTTTTTTTACTAGTCAATACTAAAATCTGCTGGCTGCTTCTCGCCGTTGTCGGAGAATGCGGCTTTCGAGCTGTCTATACGTAGTAACCATGGCAACAACGCGGACGCAAATTTTCTCCTCGAGCCTCGCGACACGACGTACTATGCGTGGAACAAGACAGCGTGATTTATGACAAGAAAACAATTTTTACTGCAGTAGACGACGACGGACAGATTCCTGAATACCGGCATTCGAAGGTTTGTCTTCAATTCGATAACTACGAAATGGACGCCATGTTGGATTTTGAATTCTCGCTGCGAGTTGCTATTTATTCTGCCGTCGTTTGATCACTGCTCGGAGCTGTTTTTTCAGCGAGAAGAGCAAATTTTGGAAATAGTGTGAAATGGCAACAATGTTGTAGCAGTGTTTAAAATGACTGTTGCACTTTGTTCTTTGTCTGTGTTGTTATTTATAATATACTTAATTTGTTGTCTATTACCGCATTCATTTAATGAATAAATAATAAATAATAAATAAATAACGGTTGTCTAGAAAATAGCTTTCGGCGAGCGAGAAGATCTCGTTGCGTAAACGAGCTCTAAGGGCGCGTTTATGCAACGACTCGCCTCTGCATTCTCGCAGCTAGAACTTAATCGCGATGGCAAAGGTGACATTGCCATGGTAACAACGCTAAATAGACTAGCTAAATCGGACATCGTTTGAGTAAATACTTGCAGTCTTATAATCCGTGCCAATAATATAAAGAATTCCTCATGACGAAACAATTTTCCCAAACGCTTCTGAACTCACGTTATTTGCTGTTTTCATTGCGAGGCGGCAGACATAAAACCGCCGCCATGTTGGAATTTGAGGTGATTTCTAGCTTCTAGTTGCGAGAATGCAAAAGCGAGTGGTTGCGTAAACGTGCCCTAACTGAGGGTCACATTTCGCAATTAGAGTCAACGTAAAGTCGATCCTGTATGAATTAATTTTTGTTAGCTTGGTCGTTGCTCTTGATTTCAACCAAATTCAAGCTTTTGCACCTCATTATTGTTTTTACCCAGAGCCCTGAAAAGTGCTGAAGTCTTGTTCAAATAATACATTGCACTACGAAATGTCCGCTACAACGGAATGCTGGTAATTATTGCTGAACGCTGATAATTGTTGCAATACTTGCAGCGACATACTAGCATGTGTCTGGATTTTTCTACCATTGGCTAAAAGAACACAAGTGAGATACTACATTTTATCACCCGCTAACCTTTTGTTGCGTTTTAGCATATAGGGCAACGAAAAATGCATCGCTATGAGTATATAGCACAATTTAACTATGTGATGACATTAAAATATTAGAAAAAATACTACTCAAGCTATTTGTTGACGTTTCACTTTATTACACATCTGCAGGCTAGTTGAGTTGAGTCCAACACACTATTTAAAAAAAAAGTAATTTCAAATCAAAAAACAAAATTGGTAAAAGGAACCGCCCAGTTCCTAATGGTTCAGCCCTTCAAAGGAGTGATATCAACACACCAAAACATTCGCCAACTTAATCGCACCGAATAATACTTTGAAGGTTAAATGAAAACTTGAACATTGCTACCAAAAGTAAATGTAAAAGTAAATTAGCTGACAAGTTGTGAACGTGTGCATACATGGGCGTGATTTGGCAGGTCATCTGTATTTTTGGCCTCTTTGTTTAGATTCTTAGAGAGGTGCTGCCCTTTAGTGGAAATTTTCAGAAGTTAATTTGTCTCCATATGTGCACATTGGGCCAATGAGGGTGGCTGTGTACGCAATGCAGGACTCAGGGAAAAATAAAGAAAATTGTCTATTTAACTTCCGTACGATTAACTTGGCGAATGTTTTGGTGTGTTGATATCACTCCTTTGAAGGCCCGAACCATTCGGAATTTGGCGGTCCCGTTTACCAGCTTTGGTTTTTGATATGATTTTCTTTTCCGATTCGGTAATTTGTTCCCCAGGTACAATAATTTTTCTTGTAACCCCAACAGTGTTAAGGCCGACACATCGAATTCACGGGACCCTTTAATGGATGTGGTATTACCCTACAGTTGATGTGCCATTATTCGATTTTTAGTTGCCCTACGTTTCTTAATTAATTTTTTGTTTGACTTTGAGTTTTACTTTACTGAGCTTTACAGACCTGGAAAACATCCGCTCAGACTAACCTCCTTTAACTTATTTCACTATCTGCTTGACTGCTGTTAACAATGAACACCTGTACCAGCTTTGTTATCTACCAAAACCCTCCTCAAATATGAAAATTTTGTGTTAAGGCACTATTTTCTTTTACAGCAGCTTGCATGGCTGTAATTGACTTTAAACTTTCAGTCGAAAAAAAAATATTCTGAAAGCAAGAAGGAGGGAGGCGATCGTTGAGCCTCGATCGGCAACTTTGTCCTCTGGCCTCGTCGGCTTTTTGATGGCCACCGCTAACATGATTGACAAAGTATATACATCGCATCAAAGAACAGGTTATATCAATAAAAGCCAGCCTCATTTCCCCTGCATGTAAGCAGCGTGTGCATCCGCCTCAGGTCCAACCCGACGCTCCGTTAAGAGTCGCGCTATTTTCCAAGATGGTGGCCATAAGAATGCATACAATGGGCACTTAGGCATATTGCGTATCTTCCAGGATAATCGAATGTTCTTCCAGCTTGATCGTCCACTATGTTATCTGTTTTTTATTTGCCGCCCAGCCTCTTGCCCCGTTATAGAGGACATTGCGGGCCAAACCTGTTTGTTGCCACCGGCGCCCAACGCCGCTCGTGACATGACACAGTCTTTTCCTAGGCTGATATGTCTGCCATAAAAAAGATTGCATACCCAAATAATGGGCGGTACTGCCCTGACCTTCTAGGCGAGGTGGCCGCTACACGGACTGAGATGGACGCCACTGAAGGGAGACCGCTACCCCACCCTCTCTCCCCCACGGCTTTCGCACGCCCCACAGCCTCTCGCGCCACTCAAATGGGCGTCAATCTCACCCCGACTTCACCCAACCAAAGCTCGATCAAATGACCAGCGACGTTTGCGAACTTTATCATGGGGAGGGGATGGGGAGTTCGACGTAAGACGTCGAATGGGGCTCTTGGCTACAAAGTTGATGCGCTCAAATTATTTGAACACCAGTTAAGCTACAATCACTCATTTCCCAAGCATTACGTAATTTGCTATGGAGATCATTTTCAACATCCCGTAAGGATGCGAAAGCTTGGGAGTTGAGTTTGTGAGGGGTTAAGGCAATATTAATTACCGCAGCCTAACAAACAAAGCTCCAAATATGTATGTTACAAGGCACTGTGGAAGCTTCGCAGGTCAGGATTCGACCTTTAATATTGTATAAGTAGTATAACTACAAAAAAAAAATACGACAGTCGAAGCCATGTTTTACTGGTTCCGTGGTACGAGCCCACGTGTTACTAGCACACAAGCAAATTTCGTATGTTCGAGCGCATGTCAAAAGCTCCACCGCGTGACATCGTTTTTATCCATTTCGTGAAATCTTTGTCTATACTTCCAGTCTGTCGTTGTTAAATCCTGTTAATAATCCGTTAAAACCTGTTCGTTGCTTTCAGTGTACAATGACGTTTACGAATGTGTAAAGAATACACTAAACTACACAATACTAATACGCTATACTATACACTATATCTGGGGCGTCAGATTCGATAGTCGTCCTGGTCCCAGCTGTTCATCTCTGGCTTCGTACAGACCCAGGTTCGATCCTGGCGATGGGAAGTGTATATGAACGGGTTTTTCTCCGGTTGTTTCCCGCCCGTTACACGAGGGTTTCCTCCGGGTACTCCGGTTTCCTCCCTCATGCGGCAAAAAAACAACTATAATAATGGTGGTACTTCTTCCACTTAACATCTGCTGCCGGGGAATTTGGGTGGGTGTATATATGCCTCGTGCATTATCTCTTTCTATTTCTATTTCTATTTCTATTTTTATACTAAATTACATGATACTTAACTTTCAGAGTACAAAGGCCGTAGTATCTTGCGAAGTTTTTATTTAATACGCGGTTGTTAAACTCATTTTGAAAAAAAAAATACATTGCTGATAATCTGTTAAACAAGGTCCTTTTTTTTATTAACTTTAGCAGATAAGTATGAAACACCGACCGAAGCGCTAATATACACATCTAGATTTGTGTAATCGTAAAGTGTGTGACGTAAGCAGTCGTGTAACTCCCGGGCGTGGGCTCATTCTGCCTGTGCGCAAGATAGGCGGTTTCTTCTTACTGTGCACTAAACACATGGTGCGCTCGTAAAGCGACACCGTTGTATTAGAAGGCAAAAACGACCTCGTTTAGTGTTTTAGGTAAAGTTTAACTGAAAACCGAAGTCGAAACGGGAAAGGACCACGAAGTAAACTTTACCGTAAAGTTTCAGACGCCGCAAAGTTGCTGCACTGTTTAGTCCACGTGAGACCTTACCGCTGCACTCAAACGATTTTGCCATTTTTACTTTCGTACATGATAGGTAACGTAATGATTGACGAATTTTACTTGGCTAAACGACATGACTAAAATATAAAAAAAAAAAAAAAATAAGACAAATCTCCAGGCACGCGCAAGTAACCAGATACACTACCGCAAATCAGCAAGATTCCAATTAGACATACTCAGGATAGAATTCTTGCGCGTATATGAATTATTCTTACGAATTTGTTCTTACTGACATTGCTCCGTTCTGTTGTAGAAATAGAAACAGCGTTATTTTTGGTGTGAGCTAAGTGGAGATGTGGTTAGGTATTAAGCAGATGTTGTTTCTTGAGAAAACTACATCATTAAGAACGTTTGGTGCGTTTGTGTGATTGTTTGTATATCTACTCCTCTTGAAGCAAGGCACCTACAAAGATGGGAGTAGGACCAAATGAAAGATAATTAAATTGCACTTCGGTTAGGCCTATTTTCATCGCTGTAACTTGATTTTATGTCCCTCAAATATGCGAAAAACCTGAAAAAAATAATGTCAAAGTTTTATTTTTTAGCCGTCATGATGTTTGTTCATGACGTCATATTTTCTTCATACGCGGATTAAAATTCGTGACAAACAAACCGTCTTGAAGCTATTAGTTACGTACTGAGATGATCTGGAAAAGGATGCAGGCAAAAAACATAGCCTATAAAGGACGACGTATTTTGCAAAAAAACCACATACAGATTTTCAAAAATGGGTTTCTATTAACTGACTTGATGTATGGAGAAGTCAGACCCATAGACCTGGTTTTAAAAGGGTGTCAAACATTCGTGTCTCTGAAGCTCGGAGGTGCGTGGATTGAGCAAGCAAAGCGAGCGATTTCCACGTAAACTAAACCTTTTCAATGTGTGTTTCGCTTTGCTATCTCATTCTTTCATCTCTCACCTTCGTAGGGGATTACTTCTGGAAGGGAAGACGTGCAAACGTGCAAACAAACAAAACAAATCGTATGTTTTGAATGATGTATATAGGTGAAATGCAGACGTGCTGAGAAATGCGATGAGCGAACTACAAGTAGTTTGCGTCGAAATATTCAGTACATCGATTTTGTGATGCTCTTGGAATCAAAGAAATTACAGGAAGCATGGATCGACGCCAATAGAGTGGGTGAAGCAAAAGAAAAAAAGCTAAAAAAAAAAATAGCCTTTTTTCTTCATGCAGGGGAGGGCTGGAATTTTTTATTGTAATATTTCCTGCATTCTAGGGCCCTTAAAAGCATCTCAAAGGTTTAAGCAAGTGATGATTTAAGTGAGGTACACATTTTAATAATAATACATTTGATCCGCACGTAGAGGGGCCGAAGGGAGGTGCAAGGATTCGTCGCCGAACCGCTAACTGCAGACCCAGGTAAAAAGTTTTTTAAGTTTGAGAAGAATAATGCTCGGGGAGCAGGAGGAAAGGGCGAATGATAGAGGTGGTGATACGTGTCTTGAAGGAATTCAGCGTTGCGGCGGTATCCAATGAATTATCAAGAGAGTTCCAAACAGGTACCACTCTCAGAGCGAAGGACCTCCGGGAATTTAGACGAAATCTCGGAAGGACGAGCTTCAATCAGTTACCGCGAGTTTTAGTGAAGAGGTTAATTTCGAAAAATGGGAGTTCCAAAGGGAGCATGGAATGCACAATCTTAAAAGTTAGAACCAGGTCCGCCCTCAAGCACCTACACTCAAGTGTGTTCAGCTTGACGCAGTCGTTGACTGTACGGCAAAGAAGGCATTGCCGGGCAACGCCTAAGCATGTTTCCTTTGAACGGCTTCAATCCGATCAATATCCTTAAGGAGGTTAGGTGACCAGACGTGACTGGCATACTCAAGCAGTGGCCTGACAAAGACTTTATAAGCCCAAACACCGGTGTTACGGTTTCCAGAGTTAAAACAACGATGATCCATTGGTGATCTGCGGCTGGCTGCTGCACCAATAGAAATACAGTGAGTGGTGAACTTCAAATCGTTCTCAAACCAAGATCGCGGAAACTGCCAAAGGTTTCCCTCAGGCAACAATCACCCAGAAAATAATTAGGGCTGCTGGAAGATCTGCACCAATAGTGAAACTGTGTCACTTATCAGAGAAGAGCGGAAGCTGCCATTTAAGGGACCAATCAAAAATAAAGTCGATACTGTACTGAAGACAAGATGCATCGACAAGATGCATTATCTGAAAAACGTTCATTTGTTTGGCCGTTTGAGCAAGGTTGTTGCTCTAATGTGTCCTTTATTGGAAGCCATTTTTATGTTTTGCTAAGTAATTTCATTACAGCTTGGGTCAGTAATGTAATTCGATCTTGACTCGTAGGCCAAGCCTCAATAATCGGTCCTGTGGTAGCTTCATCTGGTTCCCAGAAAGTGTTCATGAAGCTGCACTAGTCGTCGCCAGACTTAGTTATTTTGTCTTTCCATATTATTTGTAAACGGCCTTATAATGTGAAGCAATCATCGTACATTTTTGAAAAATTTCTTTGAGTTAGCGGGTAAAACTATGGCTGGAAAATATGTTTGCGCATTCTGTCGGTACAGACTGCTACCTACTTGGTGCTCTACTACGGAATCGCGATATTATGTAAGTTTTGACAATATCCTTCTTCCATGTGTAGTAGTCTTCTCAGACGAAATCTTTTAGATATGTGATGGCCTTCTTCCTTGTGTAACTCGTCTCAGAAGTAATGTTTTATGTATGTGGTGGCCCTCTTCCTTGTGTAAGTCTTCGCAGATGAAATCATTTAGATATCTGGTGGCCTTCTTCCCTGTGTAGCAAGCCTCTCAGACGAAATCTTTTTGATATAGTATAGTGGCCTTCTTCCTTGTGTAACAAGTCTACTCGAACGAAATCTTAAAGGTATGTGTTGACCTTATTCCTTGTGTAACAAGTTTTCTCAGACGAAATCTTTCGGATATGTGGTGGCTTTCTGCCCTGTGTATGTCTTCTCAGACGAAATCTTTTAGAAATGTGGTGGCTTCTTCCTGTGTAACAGTCTTCTCGACGAAGTCTTTTAGATATATGGT